>WYDI02025066.1:0-16782 GCA_009867235.2 Psittacus erithacus | reverse complement strand
AAACAAAAAAAAAAAAAAAAAAAAAAAAAAAAAAAAAAAAAAAAAAAAAAAAAAAAAAAAAAAAAAAAAAAAAAAAATCAGTTGTAAAAGCATAAACAAAATCCAGTAGAATAAAACTGGATAGTAGAATAGAACTGGGAAAAAAATTAATTTCTATCTTCTTTTCACTTCTTTACACTTCTTTACACTCTTTTCAGTAGACCTGTCCAAAGCCAGGGGCTTTCAATATGTGGAAAATTAAAGTTTAGTCTTGAATCATATAAAAACTTACAACTTGTTGACATTTTCAATGCAATGAAATTTAGAAGAAGTCTCTACAAATGGTGTTTCTAAACTGATTTATGTTCTGAGATGTGCACTACACAGCTGAAGATCCAAATCTCCACTGTAGTTAGAGCTAAAGATTACACACACTGCTGTTGCATCTCCAATTGCAGCAAGTGACTGTTCCCTGCCCTGACATACTGTATAAACTGGGGGCCAGGTAGATAAATGCTAACTTTGGCAAAATCTGTATATGAATCTATTTTAATGTGGAGATGCTAGATGTACTGAGTCTTTAGGCAGCCAAACCAGAGTCCAGAGAAGATATTATGAGGCTTATCCCCTAAAGCCAGGAAAATTCATCAAATCTAGCATGTTTTGGACAAAAACATTTGGAATTCAACTTTTGTGAGCATATGCCTGTAAAGCAGAAGCATGTCTTTTTAAAAGGCTAATCTGTGATCAAAGATAAGGGCTGTACATACAAATGAAATACAGCATATCTTTTGCCTTGTCATAGTGTATTGTATCTAGTTTATCCGGCAAAGTTTTGGCAGCATGGGGCTGGAGGGGTGGCTTTTGTGCAAAGACACCAGAAGCTGTCCCCGTGTCAGGCAGAACCAGCTTCAGCCAGTTCCAATACATACCTTCTGTTAGGCAAAGCTGAGCTCAATGTGACATTGATCTCATCTCTGTAAGGGTAAAAAATATTTAAGGTTAAAAAAATGCTGCACAGCAGCTGTGGTAAAGGAGTGAGAATATGTGAAAGAAAGCCATGCAGACACCAAGGTCATGGAAAAGAAAGAGGTGGAGGAGATGCTCCATGCACTGGAAATTCCCCTGCAGCCCCTGGTGCAGACCATGGTGAGTCAGGCTGTGACCCTGCAGCCCCTGAAGGACCCCATGCTGGAGCAGGTGAACATGTACTGAAGGAAGCTGCAGCCCATGGAGGGCCCATGAAGGAGAAGGCTCCTGGAAGTCTGCTCCTGAAGAACTGCAGCCCATGGCAAGGATCCATACTGGAGCAGTCCAAGAAAGACTGTCTCATGTGAGTGGGACCCCACACTGGAGCAGGGGAAGAGCACAAAGAGGAAGGAGCAGCAGAGTTACACGGTTATGAATTGATTGCAACTCTGCTTCTCCATCTGCCTGCACCACTCAGGGTACAGTCAGTAGGAGGAGTTAGAAAAATTAGGAGCAAAGTTCAGCCTGAGAAGAGGGGAGAGTGTGGGGAATATCTTTAGGTTTTTGTGGGGTTTTTTATTTCTCACTCTTCTACTCTGTGATTAATTTGCAATAAATTCAATTATTTTTTTCCTAGTCTCTTTTTCCAGTGATGGTAACTGCTGAGTGCTCTCTCTGTCTTGACCCATGAACTTTTTCTGGGATCTGATACTGACCCCAGGAGAACATCGCTAGTTACAGGCCTCCAATTAGACTCTGTGCCCCTGATCACACCCTCTGAGCTCTTCTATTCAGGCAGTTCTCAAGTCCATTCAGCCAATGCACAGTTCATGAGTTTACCTATAAGGATGTTATGGGAGACAGCATCAAAAGCTTAGCTGAAGTAAAGCTAGACAACAGCCACTGCTCTCCCCTCATCTACCCAGCCAGACATTCTATCAGAGAAGACTATCAGATTGGTCAAGCATGATTTCCCCTTATGAATCCATATTGACTACTCCTGATAACCTTTGTTTCCTCTATATGCTTAAAGATGACATCCGGGGTGAGCTGTTCCATCATATTTTCAGGAGGTGAGGCTGACTGGACTGTAGTTTCTTGGGTCTTTCTTGCCCTTTCTGAAGATTGCTGTGACATTGGCTTTCCTCCAGTACTCAGGCACCTCTCCTGTTCTCCATTAGCTTTGTGTAGCTGAGGTCATTAGTGACATGGTTTAGTGGTGGTCTTGGCAATCCTGGGAGAAAGGTTGGACTTGATGATCTCAAAGGTCTTTTCCAACTTAGTTTATTCTATAGAATCTATGATTCTCTGATTCTATGATCTTCTTTTCATTTATAGTAGTGTTGGGGGTTTTTTTTAAGCATGTAGGCATGTTAGTAAAACAGGCTCTTACCTTCTTAATTTTCAATCTATTGGTTTGTTTTTCCTTTTTTGCCTTTTTTTTCTTTTTTCTTTTTTCTTTTTTTTTTTTTTTCTTGATAAGGAAATGTACTTTTAAGAACTACATAGGGACAAAATGGAGTAAATTATTTTGGACTTGGACTAGACAACCATTGAAGGTACCTCCCAACCCAAACCATTCTATGTTTCAAAGATGATGGAGAGTGGCTTAGCAATAACATCTGCCAGGTCCCTCAGCACTCCCAGGTGCATCCCATTGGGGCCCATGGATTTGTGGGTGTCAAGTTTGCCTAAATTATCTTGATCCAACCCTCCTCAACTAAAGGAAAATCTTGTTTCTCCAGACTTTCTCTCTTGCCTCTAGGGTCTGGGATTCCCAAAAGCTGGCCTTAGCAGTAAAGAGTAAATTGAAGAAGGCATTCAGTAACTCTGCCTTCTCTGTATCCTTTGTCACCCGGGAATCTGCCTCATTCAGCAGTGTGCCCACATTTTCCTTGTCTTCCTTTTGCTACCGATGTACTTGAAGAAGCCTTTGTTGTTGTCCTTGACATCCCTTGCCAGATTTAATTCCAAATTCCTTGCCAGATTTAATTCCTTGCCAGATTTAATTCCAATTCTTCATCTGAAGGTTTTCTTTGCCTGTCTTAATGACGAAAGAGAGCAAGGCAGCAACTTAGTGAGTACTTGGCAGTCAGCTAAGGTCAAGCCTCCACAAGTATTCACACAGTTCTACCTCCTCACCACTTCTAAGTATCAGAGAAGAGGGCTGTTAATGCAGAACCCATGCTGCAGTTTGGTTTGGCACATCATTTAAGTTGCTTGAAACACAGGTCAAGAACAGAGCAGCAGTCACACAAATATAGTAGTCCTAAAAGCATTGGAAGAGGTTTCTGAGAGGCTGCCATTGTAATTTTCAGTCATTATGCAGGTGAAGTGAATCTCATTCTCAGAAATTAATGCGTGTTTCATTCAGAGGCATTATCCTAAAGAAAGGAGATTTTTGCATCTTCTTACTAATATTAGAACAAAGTGTTATGATGCCATACAAAAAGTAGTTTTCACAGCAACACTCCTCCTGTGCAATTTCACAGAACTGAAACTACTATTTTGCTGAAGATCTGATGTTTATCATGCAGTACTATGAGGCTGAGCCACTAGTAGAGTTTTCTATGACGTCATTGATTTTTAAGTTATAATCACAGAATGAATATTCAAAATGTAGCTTAAATGAAAAGGGTGAAAGAGGTACAAATTAAACAACTAAATTAATTAAATAGAAGATTCGTTGTCTAAAAGCCAATAAATATAGTGTAAGACAGAAAAGCTTTGAAAAAAAAAAATGTGTGTGAGATTACAGTAGCTATTTCTCGGCAATTTAATAATGCTCTTTCAGTGTTTCCCAACTTTCATACCCTTCTCAATAGGTTGGAGAGCTTACATTTATTGAAAAACTAGTGAAAGTGCCTTTTTAAGAGTGAGCTCTCCCAGGAGCCACCAACGGAGCTGTGACTGTATCAGCCATACTACTACAATTGTTTTGGTTATCTTATAGAACCATGGGCAATTTCTTGAAGCCACAATTAGACCTTCCAGAAGAGGTGTGTTTGTGTGTGATTCAAACATGTGGGCCAACATAGTAACATGGTGGAACAAAAGGATGATAGCAAGTAAAACAGCATGTGAGTTTCTTGGTAATTAAGGTGAGTTTCTTGATAATTAAGGCTTAAGTAATTCTTTACATGTCAGTTATTGGTAAGAACTGAATGAGAAATGTTTAACTTGAAGCATTTATTTCTCAAAGCAACATAGATATAAAAACAACTGACTAGAAGACAGAGATAGGTAGGCTGCTAAAACTGGTAGGAAACAGATCTTGCAGATGTAACAAGTTTTTCTTTAAATTTTATGTAAACAATACAGTTAGATATGCTTGCATTTAGTTCACAATATCTGTGAAGCATTGTAGATCGCGATTATAGACTTGACCAAGCTTTTGAAAAGTGAATGATTCTAATACATGAGTTGTAATTTAAGATAATGAAAGAAAATGAAAGAATCATCTTTGATAGTCAATGTATATAGCAGTTTAATCCAGAGTCTGAAATCTTTAAAATAGTGAGGCATGCAATTCAATACAATTTGTTTGATAAGTGACAATTTATACTCTTGAAGGACAGCAAAATACTGCAAGGTTAATTATTCACTTAATGACACAGAGTATTGACTATAAGGCAGAAAAGTCATAGTCTATTCTCCCTTTCCTAGTAATGTGAATTTCTACTATTTTAACTGGAAAAATACTGCATTTGGGTTTGGGTATTTTTGGTTTTGTTTTTGGGTTTTTTAATCTTTTCATCTAAGTAATATATATTTTTCAATTTCATATCAGGCTGTTTGTGATTGCTGTTGCAATAAAGATATGTGCAATATAATAGCTGGTAGATTCTCAGCTGGCAGTTAATGCAGTTACTTGGATATTCATCATGAACATTTTGTCACCTTCACTTGATGGGAATGTGTCCTGGAAAGAAAACCTGAAAGAGAAAAAAGGGATTAAAGAAACATAAAATAAAGATATTAAAATTAAATAAAGGATGGTCAGTTTGTGGTTTTTTTGGTTGGTTTTTTTGGGAAGCCTGGGAGGAGGTGTTATTTCTTTGTTTTTTGGTTGTTTTTTTTTTTTTCCTAATATTTTATGAGGCCTGAATTCTGGTATAGACTGCTGAAACAAGTAACTTAATCCAAACTTAATCCAAATAGTAGCTATGAAGAGCTCTTCTAAGTAAGGACTGATGTCTTGGGCTCTTAATCAATCAGGCACTACCATGCCTTAATGCATATTAAATGATCATAGTCTGTTTTATTCAAAAAGCACGTACATTTTAAATAAACTATTTAATCTCCACCACCAGAATAAACTGAAAGTATTACAGGCTGTTAAGGTGTTTTCAGTTGCAAGACCAAGAATTATATAGCCATTTAATTCTGTTCTTACCTATTACCACTAAACTCACTGAAAAGCATGTTCATTTTAATTTGAATAAAGCATGCAAAATCCATTGTAAGACATATTTATTCACTGTAAACCACCTTCAACCTTCAGACAGGCGGACACTGAGGGAGTGGACAAAAAATCCCTTATAGTCTACAGTTTGTATAGTGCTAGTGTTCATTGTTGATTCACATTCTTTCTAATTGTTTTTAAGTTTGGGTAGATTCTCATTTTTAGCTCATGATCCAGAAGATGGAAATGTAAAATAACAAAACCCACATCTAACACTGTAAAAAAAAATTGTGATTTGAAAGCAGACCCTACTGTAATGTGTCTTTTTGTAGCTAAAATGCTTCAAAAGTAAATGTTTCATAGTGGAAATTATAGAAAAGGTTGTGATGAAGATTTATTGAGAACTTAGACAAAGAATTTTAGTTCAGTTAACTTTCTTCTTTCCTACAGTGTCCTGACTGAACATGTCTGAGTTGAATGGAAGAAGCTGATTGGAATGTCAATCCCAAGGACTGAACATTGTCCTTAAATCTCAGTTCAGGTCATCTAACTACCACTAAACATCTGCTAGCCTATCTTGAAGTTTTACTTAAGAGCTTTCTTGGATCTTCTTCAGTACTAAAGAATTAACTTTCTGAAGTAAGACAATAGGCTGTATGTATTTGAAATAGTAGAGCAACGGCGCATCTGAAAGAGTGAAGGGGCAATGGGGATATAACAATAAAGTGTCATTATATTGGCTGATGGAATGCACAAATTACAGATTACAGACCTTTGCAAAGTAGAAATAGTAAGAAGAGTTATTTATTTATTAGCATTATATGCTGAAGAACCATTTGATTGGCTAAAAGGAAGCTATTTGATGAGTTTTGGAAGTCTCACATAATGGTCTAAAACTTTCTTAAATGAAAACATTGTATTGGAGCCTACAGTAAGGAATAATGGATACCCTTCAGAAGTCTTTACTTTGTCTAGCAGCAAAAGGCAATGGTGCCCCTTTTTGCCCTCCCTTTTTACCATAACTCTGGAACAAATCAGTCAAAGAATCCAACACAATAACAGAGTTGAAGGCATAAAAATATTGGACGTCCTGGATAGAATTTCATTATATGCTGTTGATGTCATTCTTTTCTTATCCAATCCGTATGAATCCCTTGGGGGCAGCAGCCAATGAATTAAAAAGTTTGAGGAAGTCTCACTGCAGAATCATAATCAAAGGAAGTTCAAGATTCAGTGCATCAAACTTTCATCAACAGTATATGAAGCCATACTAAATGTGGATTCATTTGGACTAAACATTCTATTGGGTACTTTTGAGTGCAATTACCGCATAGCGCTGATAGTCATATGATCTCATTTTTACTCAGCTATATAGGTCTATTGACCTTGAATAGCATAACTATATAATGGATTTAATAATAAAACTACTAAGCTTTTAGGGAGAACTTTTCACCCAAGGATCGCAAAGTATTTTAGAAAGGAGGTCAGGATCATTATCTGCATTGGCTGGGGGAACAGGAGCCGGAGAAGAAAACTTACTTGACCGAAGTTCTCTAGCAGACCTGTGGCATAGCCAAAAGAAAAAGGCTTTTGTGTTACAGTGTCAGCATGAGGAGGCAAATCAAAGCATAGTAGGATTAACATTTTCACCAGTCTTGCTTTATTGCTTCATTTATTGTGATATTTGCAAGTGCTTCAAATATGGATGAGTATATTCGGCAAGACAATGAAGTCATCTTAATTTCCTAGTTTTCAAAGCTTTCCACATCAACAGCAGCTTCATTTCAATAAGCTAAGAATATTACATTTGAAACCTGTATATCAGCAGAAAAAGTTCCCGGCGGTTGCAACTATAAGCAAAACCCAAGAGTTTTAGGTTTATTCTACGGACAAATGAGTTACAAGAAAGAATGTGTCAGTCCATGCTGATGTGTAAGTGTGAATTTGCCTAAGCCTATGACAGGGCCTTGGCAGTGGAATAGCAGGATTCATCAGTGTTTGCATGTGGACTATCAGACTTGAAGTGAAAACTGAGACACTTTGACTCCAAAATCTTTTCATTGAACTATTTTACAGGAGCATGTTTTTGCAGTTAGAAACTTAATTGTGTAACTCCTAACTGTTACAAAATTATATTAGTTAAAAAAAAAACCAAAACATAATTTTTATTAATTTTTAATTATGAGATATTAATGCTCACAACATACTGAGAAAATGAGGCTACTTGCCTTAAAAGGTCTTCCCATGCAAAATCGAAACGAAAGTGTGAATTTTAGTAGGGGCAAATCATCAACTCAGTTGTTCATATGTTTGAAGTTTGCATCTAAGTAAGTTGCTTCTAAAAATTACTTTTTTGTTTGCTAGCTTGTGTTAGATAGCCCAAACATCAATATTATGCAGTTGATTTTGCTTATATTTTTGTTTGTATTATAGGCTTGCTAATCTAACAAAAATTATGATCTGAAGAAACAAATGTAAAATCATTCTGATGTTATTTTAGCTCTCAGTGAAAGTCTTATAATGGGGTGCTTTCTGTACAAATTGTGACAATCTCTAGCATTTCAATAGGATGCTTATTTCAGCAGAGAATTTTGATTAGTTAAAGTTTATTGGTCTGAAAAGCTGATGGAAGTTTGAGTTTGATTTACCGAGTATTCATAGATTCACATATTGTTAAACACCAAGTGCTGCTGTCAATTATTAATGGCCTATATTTATACCTCCTGAAAAGTTAAACTATAAACCATCACTTTTTATTCTCTAAGTGCTCTGCAGAAGAATTGGAAGAAATTACTAATATACCCTGAAGACATATTGGCAGACCACATGTTCTGGTCTCAGACAAAGGCATCAGAGAAAAAGATCTATTGTAGGAAGCCCAAGCAGGCAAAGCTTTGAGGTGGTTTTGCCTTGTAGTATTTTCCTCAGTTAAGATCAAAGGAGCTAAAAGTCAAGAAGACAAGTTTTATTAGATCATAAACTAGGATATTTAACTTTTTATATAAAGAAATGTTGAAGAGTTTAGGGAAGATAGCGTAAAAATAAAAGTTCATATAACTCTAGCTGTGCTCACTGTGCCCTTGCAATGTGGTTTCTGTTTTCCAGACTGAGTTCCAAATGCTCAGAGAATTCTGAGTAGAATTGCAAGCTCTGCAAACACCATTCTGTTCCCTAGAAAGCTTCTGTTTATGCCACCTCTGAAATTTGACTTTTTACTTCTTCTTACTCTTTGGAGGTGCTGAGTCTCTACAAAACCAGAAGGCTCCCAGGCTAGGTGCCATGACTCACTTTTCCCATATGTTGTTTATGTCTCTCAAAAATTTTCTTCTTGAATAGGTGCAGTTGCTTCACATGTTAATGTGTGGTATCCCCCTCCTCTCAGAGGGTTTTGGCCTGGTCACTCCCTTTCAAGGAACTTTCTATCAAAAGCTACTGTGTGATGCAATCTGCCTCCCCAGAGCTCACGTAGAAACTCCCATATAAGGATGATCAGTCTTCTAGTATTTAAAATAACTACTATAATAATCAAGTTTATTGCTACCAGTAAAGGAAACATTCACTCAGAGTATAATTGCCAGTACAGCTTTATACACTTATGTGTAATATGTAACCCTTGATGTTTCTATCTTAATACTTCATTGTTTAATTAAAAAGTTTGTGATCTGATTGCATCATCACTTTCATTTAAGGAACTGCCAATTTTTAATACAGTGAAGATGTGAAAGAGTTAAGTTGATTGACATCCAGTCACTGACCCACAAACATAAACAACTCCCATAATGAGGAATAGAGCAAATATCGACTAAGGATTTGTTCAGTATTGTTCCCATGGACGAAATAAATGCCAAGACGCTACAGTATTTTTTGGTGAAAAATATGTATATATGTGGTTTTTCCTGTCTCCTTGTCACAGAGTATCTCATGTGGTATTTTCAAAACAATTTAGATAGCTCAATACTTTAAACCCAACTTTTGGAAACAGACACAATTCCCAAAGGCAACACAAGAAAGTTAGATGTTTCATCTACAGCTGCTTTAATAACAAAATGAAAAACTTCAATCCACTTTTATTAAAAAGTCTTAAAATGCCTACGGGAAAAGTGAGATCATAGTTTTAAATTTCTTTAGGCGACACAAAAAGTCATTATCTTTTACCCAAGACTGCATCATGTTAGGTTCTGTAAAATACACAATGAAGACACAACTGTACCAACTTACTTGCAAAAGTAATAATACACAAGAAGGCAGATATGATGACTTTTGATATGTCACAATTTTTAAAAGTTGAAGTAATTATAAATTTTGGGGTAAAATCTAGAAAGAAATTCATACTTACCAGTTTTGGGAAAAAAAAAAAAAAGAAACCCAAAACCATCTACTAGCTTTTTCACACTTTAGTGAGTATTCTGATATCCAGGCTATGATATGTAGTCTGGCTTTCATTTCACTCTAGAGAACATTCAAAGGCTCTAATTTCCAAATGTGTTTGTTTTCATGTGTTTCCATATATATCTTCCTAATATCTAATTTAAATCTACCTTCTTCCAGTTTAAAGCCACTACTACTCATCCTATCTCTATACTCTCTGATAAAGAGTCTCTCTTCAGCTTTCCTGTGTGCCCCCTTTAGGGACTGGAAGGCTGCTCTAAGGTCTTCTTGAAGCCTTCTCTTTTCCAGGCTAAACAAGCCCAAATCTCTTAGCCTTCTGATCACCTTCATGGCACTCCTCTGGACTTGTTCCAGTGAGTCCATGTCCTTCATATGTTGAGGGTCCCAGAGCTGAATGGAGTATCGCTGTTAGGGTCTCATAACAGAAGAGTAAATGGGGAGAATCACTTTCCTCAACCTGCTGGCCATGCTTCTTTTGGTGCAGGCCAAGATACTGCTGACTTTCTGAGGTGTAAGTTCACATTGCTGGACCATGTTGAGTTTCTTGTCAGCCATCACTCCCAAATACTCCTTCTCATGGCTGCTCTCAATCCATTCTCCACTCAGCCTCTGTTTGTGCCTGGGATTGCCCCAGTCCAGACGCAGGACCTTGCACTTGGCCTTGTTGAACTTCATGAGGTTGGCATTGGCCCACCTCTCAAGCCTGTCAAGGTCTCTCTGGATGGCATCCCTTCTCTCTAGGATAGCAACCACACCACACAGCTTGGTTCTACTGACAAACTGTTGAGGGTGCA
Organism: Psittacus erithacus; assembly: GCA_009867235.2. NCBI lineage: Eukaryota > Metazoa > Chordata > Aves > Psittaciformes > Psittacidae > Psittacus > Psittacus erithacus. The sequence continues at coordinate 6,246 of WYDI02025066.1, read as the reverse complement.
CTCAGTCCCACTGTCCATGTCAATGGCAGATATTGAGTAATACTGGTATAGACCTCTGAGGTACACCACTGAAAACATTTAATAACACTTCAATACTTTTAAAATAGTCTTAAATATACTTTATTTTTATGGCATTTTGGAGAACTTGTTTTTACTGGGAGTTGTACCTTGTGTGGGACATCTAATAGGTGTTTGAAATTACAACCTGTGACTTGCTAAAAAGGAGAGATTGTAATGAAAGGAAGAACTTAGTCATAATCAATCACTGAGACTGTCTCCTCAAAGGGCAAGACCTTTTAAATAATATACCATTAGGATATAAACATGATCGATAGCTCAGAATCTTAGAATCTTTTTACCAATAAATCTGTTTGAGATGTGAAGATCTGGAATGAGTCCTGACTTTAAATAGATATAAGGATGTCCTGCCTAGAAAAAATGAGGAATGTTGAAATGAACTGTCAGACCCATAAATTATATCACAGTGCAAGGATCTGTTTAAGCCTACTCAATGGGTCTTTTTCATTGAAAATATTTCTTCTAGAAGTACTTAGACAAAAAAACTGATGATGAGGGACTGTCTGCCAAAGAAATGCCAGTTTCTAACTGAAATATATATATAATTTTTTCCCCCAAGGAAGGTAAGATATGGCTGTGTCTTAAATGCCTGTGTAGCTCTTCAAAGTTGAATAGACTGTGCCCTTATGCCACCCTCTTTTATGATTAATTAAAAGGTTGATGCACATTATGATGCTGGAATACATATTTGGTATGCAATTTTTTGAGATGTAAACGCAAAACTGTTATTGACCTAAAATCCATTATCTGGCAATTCTGAGAAAAACTTTTTCAAAGTCAGATGTATGGTTAAGAAAAAAAAATTCAGTAAAAGGATTACGTTTGCTTTCTTTCTTTTTTCTTTTTTTTAATTTAACAATTCTGTTTAAGAATTAATTGTGTTAAAATATTATTTGGAAAGGTGGACGAATCATTTAAACAGTAAATCCAATCATATTTATCAGAACAAAATTTGTCATTGCTTTTTCATTGTATAAGGGATATTTCTGAAGAGGGAATTGAATTAAAAACTTATTTTCAAATCTGTAAGACATGAAGATTTCCTGCTGCATGGAAAAAGGTGCATAAAATAATTAAATACTCAAAAAGTCTACACGGTTAGAAACGAGACGCGTTGTTCACCTTACCAGTACCAAATATTAAATAATGGAGAAAGCTAATTTCGTCTCTACTAAATTATGGAAGAGATTAATGCACTTCCTTCAAAGATACAATTTAAGCAACAGGTTATGAAGATCAAGTTAACTAAGAAATTCTCCTTTGTCTTCCAGTCCTCAAATTTTCTATGCTCATGAAGTTTGCTTTGTTTATTTCTACAAAAACCAGACCAAAACAAAACCCAAACCCACAGTTAGACTACAAAATAGGAAAAGGAGTCATTGGAGAAATTATTCATGTGCTTAGACACTGGTATCTAGTGATATTTTTATGTCAGTTTTCTGAGGAATTTTCACAAGGCTGAATAATATGACTTAAGACTATGGTAAACATGCTGCTTTCTAGAACTCTAGTTGGAGTCCAGATTTCTAAAATGACACTATACATGCATGTTTAAGTAATAGAATCTTTTCCTATGTAACAGGACAGAAAGGGCATGAACATCCAATTTGAGTGGTATTACCAGCATTTTCTCCTGTTTAACTTCAAATCATTTAGAGCAATTTTTTAACTCAGAGTTCATCTTTGAAAAACAGGCAAAGGGTACTTAATTCGCATGAAAGATGATATTCATTTTTTCGCCTCAACAATTTAGAAGTAGCTAAAAAAAAAAATCAGACACAATAGGATTTTTCTGAGGAGACTCCATATTGTCCTTGTTCTTTGTTTTATTGTTGTTTGCAGTGCTGACTTACTCAGAAGGGAAGGTATGTAACCTACTTGTCCTCTGGTTTTGGCAAATCGGTTTCATATCAATGATTTGAAATTATTAATTGCTTTAATGTGTGGATTGTCAGAAATATATGAGAATAATATTCAGATAAAAGTTGTTTTTTCCTGAGTTGGTTGATTTTTTTGTTTTGCTTTGTTTCCCTTTTATCTTTCTAGAAAGAAACAATAGCAATGGGAAAATGGGATATTATTTGATATAGTTATGTTTTATAATTACGTAAGATTTTATTGGAGAAAGAAATTAAGGCAACAGTAATGAAAGACAATTCTGAGAAAAAAACAAAAAACAAAAGTCTAAACCCAAGACTGTAACAGAACACTGAAATATTTATTTACAAATACAATTGTATGATGTTCTATCTAGCAATGTAATGGACAAACTGGTCTAAAAGAATTAGGTAAAAATGGCAGTGAGGAAATGAATTCTGCAGAAAGAAGTTAAATGTCATGGACAAGTTTTATTTCCAGATAAATCAGAGATAAAATCATTAAGAGAATTGAAAAATATATTGAAAACTTGTGAAGTTAGAAACCTCTGTGAAAGATAAGGGTGCAATTCACCAGACCAAATACAATTACCTAACATGTAGATCAATGTTAGTCTGAGCCCCTTTAGTAAACAGAGAAAAATATGCATTTTGGATGGAGCAGCTCATTTCATTCTAAAACAATACACATCTGTGTTCTGATTCATTCCCTAAAAATATCTTTTTTTTTCTGATTGATTCTTAGGGGGGCCTGGGATGACTAGTTTAAACTCTACCCGTGTAGATATTTCTGAAGATGAACAGATAGGCTCCTACCCAGACTGATTAGATGTTGGAACAAAAGTAGAAGAAAAATACAGTATTATTGAAAGCAAGCTATCTTACAAAGAAGACAAAGTATTACATAGGGATTTAAAGATGGAAGGGTATGCATGGATTTTTTTTTTTTTTTAAAATATTATTTAAGACAGTGACAAATTATAAATGGCTTACAAAAGGGTGAAAAAGGGAAGAAGAAGCTGGACATTTTATTGGTGAAAGCTATATTGTACTATATATGTTAAAGAATAGATAAGTGATACAAAAGATATAAGCCTCGAATGAAGGATATCTATCTGAGTCCCAGAGAAGTTTAGTTATGAGGATGTACCAAATTGGCCCAAGATAAGTTTCTACTCATTACTCTATACATTATATCATGACAAAGTTGGCAGAAATATTTATTACTTGCTATACAAAAAAAAAAAAAAATACAGATACAACTCAGATGGAAACATCACCATCGAAGGCAAGGTTACAGAAAAGAACACAAAGGTACTATAGAATTTCTTAACTTTTAAGAAGTATAAACTAGGAAGACTATGTGTGATACCTTCACAAGAGAGGGAAGGCAGGTCTTCAGGTTTTTCCTGAGAAAAAAAAAAATTAAGAAAAAAAGAAAATTTTTTTTTCATGATCATTTTCATGATCATTTTTTTAATGAAAAAAAAAAAAAATAATCCCAACAGAAAACTCAGTATACATGATTAGTTATAACCAAGACTTTAGAAATACTGAAGTATGAAATAATAAGGACAACAAACTAACAACTGGTTATTGCAGCGAAAAGAATGTTATGGTGGAATAAAAAAACCAAACCAAACCAAACCAAAACAATGAACCAACGAACCCTTTATGTATGTTTTTGTATATGTTAGAATTCATATGATTAAGGCAATGAGACAATAGAACATTTAAAAGAAAACATTGGTAAGCGCCCTCAGAATAGAGAGGTGGAAAAAATCCAGCATTACTAAAAGATTCACCTAAACTAGACTTGTGTTGGTGATTGCACCCCTTGTCTCTCTTTCTCTTTTTCTATGTGTTTAGGGACTGTCAAGGTGGAAGTGTAATAACTGTAGGCTTTTTAGCAACAGTTATGATAAGAATCATGGTTTGCAACAGTTATTGTAAGCAAGGAACAGATACTTAATAACCGCTGGATTGCTGACCAGTCATGCATAATACTGCTGAAAGACCAACAGGAGCTGTATCAATCTGAAAAGTATTTATTTCAGATTCTGTGTTCACATATCACAATATTTATGTAGTTGTTGAGGTAATCGATCAGTTCATGAGCTTTCTACAAGAAATGTATCTTATAGTTTCTATTATTGCCTGTGTTGTAATGAATGACCTCTAGTGCCTGAATAATTCAATTAACTAATTTTAAGGTGAAATAAAAACAGGAGTTGTCAGTCAATTGCAGACATTTACATCGTTTATCTTGCTTACTGATCTTTTTGTAAGCAGAACTAACATGTAAAAATAGCATCAGCCATAAACCCTTGGTAGTTAAATACCTGCCATTCCTCATGAGTGCTTTCATAACTATAGTTTTCTTAGCAGTGAAGTTGCAATGACAGCTCTCATCAACTGACTTTCATGAAACATACCCTGACCTTTCAGATGCTCTATGTTACAATTACTGTTATAAAACCTTTGGGGCCTTGAATTGGGATTTCAACCTTAAAGTAGCTTCAAACTGCTATCCCTTCTTGAAACCAACCAAAAAGATACAGCAGCTTTATTTTAAATTTTATTTTTTCACTTTTTTGAACATAAGATCTCACACATAAAGATGATAATTTGCTGATGAAATGCAAACATTGACTTGTTTACAATCAAGTTCTGAAAACAAGACATTTCACTGTACAAGTTACACATTAAAAAAAAAAATTACCTATGCAAAAAAAAAAAAAAAAAAAGAATAAGATATGAATGCATCAGACAGTTTTTAAAAAAGCCTCTTTAGAAATCAGGACCACATAACTGCTTCTGTTACATTACAGAAATGCATGACTGCTGAGGATGTTTAAAAATAATGAGAACCTTAGTAAGATAAAAAGGTCAATAGAGAAATATTAAAAGCTGGATCTCTGATGTACGGTTCTGCCAAAAGAATCAAAGTTGACTTACAAACATAACTTCTGAAAAGGATGGTTCAGATTTGATCTTTCTCTGATATACATGCCATTAGCTTAAACGAATAAAATAAAATTAATATTGCCTACTCTATACATGCTTCTGTCTTTCATGTCAACTCAAAAGCCTGATGCATTCATCTGTTTGAGGTACTCTGCTACAAACTGTGAATGCAGAAATTCAGTACATGGTAAAATCTATGCTGAAAATGAACGAAGATACGTGTTGTTGCATCATACCTGAAACATAACAAAACCATGTATGTAGATGAAGAAGCAATCTACTTTTGATATTTTACATCATATTACACTGTTTTGCCATTGGTTTAATCTGCCAAAAAAGTGGAAACTTAAAATTCGGTACTTTTAAACTTGTCAGTGGTAAGGATAGTTCTATATGGGCAGTCTACTGTAGATTTATGTATTTCCTTAGAATAAAATTATGTGGGGTTTTTCCCTATTTTTTCTTCTTAGTAGAATATAGCTTATGTTGTAAGTGCAAAAACATAGTTTAAATCACCTTCAGTACCAGTCATTTCTGATTCACACACACATGACCACAATTATTATGCCTATGCTACCAAAATAAAGTGGGCCAGTGGCCAGCGGGCCAAAATAAACCCTGTCCCTGAGACCAGGTAGCACTGACTGCCTTTTGTGCATATTGGTTTGGCTTCTTTTCCTTTATAAAAGTTCTGTGTTGAAAGTAATGTTGAAAGAAAAGTTCTGTGTGAGAAGAAGTGGCTATAATCTTTATCAGTGGCAGCTTTTAGTGGTTTTTAACTTGTTAGAATCTTGAGAGGGTTTTTTTTCTGTTTTTTTTTTTTTTTTAAATTTTTGCAGATTTGCACTTTCACATTGAACAACAGCTGTTTAAGATTAAGATGTCAAAAAGAAGAACAGTACAAACTAAAATAGCAGTTAAGGAAACTACAGTGAGAAGTGAGCTTGAATCCTTGAGGATTAAAAAATTAAAGCACAGTTTCCCTATTTATTCTATAGCCTTTAAAGCAATTCTTAGTATCAAGAACATTGCTTACTAAAAGTGTGGCAACACTACTGAAATATTTTTTAATGGTGGGAAGCAAAGCTTTTTTGAATTTTGTTAACCTGAAATGCCACTCAGACACCCACTAGGGGCGGTGTAGCTGCTGTGCTTGGAACTGGAGTAGCTGTGCTGTCTGTTGCATTGTCCTCAGATTCAGGGACCTTTTCTTCCTTTTGAAGGTGCTGGATAGTGTTGAACAAGAGCCTGTATGCATAGGCCAAACCCCAGCACGTTGCCATGATTTGTCCATCTCTGGTATGACCAGAATGACAGCACACCT
>WYDI02025065.1:98976-111990 GCA_009867235.2 Psittacus erithacus | reverse complement strand
CACCAGAACTGCACACAATGCTCCAAGTGAGGTCTCACGAGAGCAGAGCAGAGGGGCAGGATCACCTCCTTTGACCTACTAGTCACACTCCTTTTGATGCAACCCAGGATACAGTTGGCCTTGTGGGCTGTGAGCGCACACTGCAGTCTCATGTTCATTTTCTCATTGATCAACATTCCCAAGTCCTTCTCTGCAGGGCTGCTCTGAATCTCTTCCCTGCCAAACCTGTAGGTGTGCCTGGGATTGCTCCACCCCAGGTGTAGGACCTCGCACTTGGCATGGTTAAACTTCATCTGGTTGGCATCAGCCCACCTCACAAGCGTGTGAAGGTCCCTCTGGATGACATTCCTTCCCTCCAGTGTATCAAGTGAGCCACACAGCTTGGTGTCATCAGCAAACTTGCAGAGGGCACACTCAATCCCACTGTCCATGTCACCGACAAAGATGTTGAACAAGACTGGTCCCATCACTGATCCCTGAGGGACACCACTCATTACTGGTCTCCAGCTGGACATTGAGCCATTGACCACAGCTATTTGCGTGCAGCCATCCAGCCAGTTCTTTATCCACCAAGTGGTCCGCCTATCAAATTGATGTCTCTCCAATTTAGAGACAAAGATGTCATGTGGGACAGTGTCGAACACTTTGCACAAGTCCAGGTAGATGACATCAACTCCACTCCTGTCCATCAGTTCCGTAGCTCCATCATAGAAGGCCACCAAATTGGTCAGGCAGGATTTCCCCTTAGTGAAGCCATGCTGGCTGTCACCAAGCACCTTGTTGTTTTTCATGTGCCTTCCAGGAGAATCTGCTCCAAGATTTTGCCAGGCACAGAGGTGAGACTCTGAAGGCCACTGATTTAAGATTGTAAACTTTTATCATAAATTTCTTCCATATTGTGTCTGGCCTCCAAATATCCAAACTGGTATTTGCTTGTCGATAAATGTGAAATTATTTTTTATTAATCCTGTCTTTTCTTAAAAAACAAAATTATTTCTCCCCAAATTACTTGCTGTATGTGATATGACAATACTGAAGAAATGTGTGCCATTAGATTTTTTGATCTTTGCCAGTAGTACCATTATCATAGTGATGCTATTGACAATTGTATTCAAGTTGGAAAGAAACTTGTCATATTGTGTTGACTTTGTTGATCCCTTTGTTTCCCTCTTGGAAAACTTTCAGTTCTCTCCTTTCACTCACTTTAGGCTGCTGAGCTAGCTGAGAAAAAGAAGTTGGAAAAGTGCCAAAAAATGAAAGATGACATGAATGAAATTTCCAGCCTCCTTCAAGGAGACCTACTTTCTGAAAACCCTGACCAAGCAATCAGTTCCTTTGGTACACATCGTGTGATCACAGATCGATGGAAGGGAATGAATCAGGATCAGCTGAGGGCAATCCGTGATACTCAACAGCGACAAGTTCTGGAGAAACTGGTATTTAAGCTTACTTGCAAATTCTGTATTTCTGGTTGTAATAGTAAACAATGTTTGTAATAATAAACAATGTTTGTAGAAGAAAATATTATTGCTTGCCCTGTGTGTCCCATTGTAAGACTATTTTCCTTTGAGCTGAATTTTACCCAAATGAAAGTGAACACAGTGTCTTTGAAGCAGTTGGGAAATGTCATGAAGCATCAGAAGTGGGCTGGAGCCCTGGAGTTGTGCTGGGAGGAAGACTGGTGTGCAGCCCAGAGTGAAGGGGCCTGGGGGGATCTTAGGACATGTTCCGTGGTGGCTTAGCTGAGGAGGAAGTTCTTGCACAGCCCGAGACCAGGCTTCATGGTGCAGCTCAGGACTTGAGACTGTATGAGCTGCCTACAAGGAATGGGAGGATTGGGCTGCTCCGTAGGTGAAGAGCCACGAGCAGTGGGTGAAGCAGGGCAGACAGATCAGAGTTCTTATGCTCAGGGGTGCTCAAGCAAGACAAATAGAGCAGGTCCAATGTTACTGCTCATGCACGTTTCACAGTCTTAGAAGTTTATGAATGTGACAGAATTTCTTTTTTACTGTCCCACACAACTGTGAGCCATGCTGTGGGATAGAATTACAATAGAAAAACTAAATATTGCCAAAAAATTGCTGCTCTAAAGGTAAATGGAAGCAGGCAGTCAAAATGAAGAAAGCTATTGTTCCTGTGCAGGCATGAGCATACAGGCCTAGGTATTGTAAAGTAGGAAGCTAATATGCAGCTGTTGATTTTTGATTTCTTAATCCCTGAAGTGTCCTATGCTGCACTATGTCTTATCTAGTGCTGTAATTAAAGCTGAAGATAAGGGAGTTGTTTTCCTAGCTTTCCTGTGACCCCAAAGTAAGCCCATTCAAGTAGTTAAGCTGCCTGAAAATGAGCCCCTCCAAGAAAAGGGAGTTTTTTGCAGCCTGGTTTCTTGAATCAGGTCAGTATGATGTCAGACAAGAAGTGAGGAAGCGATAGTGTAACAGGGGCAGAGGAAAACAGTTTGGGTCTACTCATCTGGCGTTGGTGGCTCACTTATTACACGATGTTAGCTGTATTACAAGCTGTACTGATGTCTACTAACTTCTGACCTCAAGAAGCTACAATTCTTGCTAATAAAAACTTTAAAAACCCCACAAACCAACCTGTCTTGCTGATCTGGGTTTTTTGAGAGACGTAATGCAATTAGAGAGGAGTACTGATTAACTTCTGCTAGGCAGCAGACCCTAATTTTCTTGTGCAGAAGTAGGAGTCTGTCTTGCTTCCTAGAAAAGGATGGCTTTCTCATCTGCACTATCCTACATCTACCTAATGCATAAGCTCCCACCTAGTTTGGAAGTGCTTACTTTTTCCCCCTATTTCAAATGCTACCTTTAAGTGTTCAGTAAAGGCAAGAAAGTTTGTAAGGATGAATTTACCAATCAGCCTTTATATATACTATTTTATCTTTGAACAAAGAGAAAATTAAGCATTTTTTTTTTCATTCCTGAAGAGACAAAACCAGGAAGAACGCCGAGTTGATGCTGAATGGGACAGACAAAGAATACACACTGCAAGAGCACAGCTGGTTTTAGAGCGGCATCTGCAGCGACAGAATCGGGAACGCCGTCGAGCTTTAGATAATATGAATGCAGACATGTCTTGGGAACAGAAATCAAAGTAAGTGCCAGAGGAGTTTTCTTCTTTTCAAATAAAATTCTTTACCATTAACACAGTACCTTGGCTTTCAAAGAGCTTTTTCACTTCTATTGGTTGTAACATTTTAAATACACTTCTTACAAGTACTTAACAGAAAAAAAAGAACAATTCAGCTTAAGTATGTTTTTCAGTACTATTTAAATAATCTTCAAAGAGTAGCTTATGATTTTTACTGACTTACATGTATGAATTAATAGCTGGAATTCTTAAAAGTGTTCCACTGACAACAGGTGGTTTATGTAGATAGCAAAATAGCGAATAAATACAATTAACTATGTAGGAAGTTATATTTATCAGGTGTAAAACAGCATGTATTTCTTAATTTTGCCTTAGTTTTCTGAAACAAAAAAGGAGGGCATCAGTAGAACTACCAGTTTTTGATAAGTCGGAACACAAATGGAACTTTTCCATTTGTGTATGGCAAAACTGGGTGATTCTTTAGCTAAGAGCTGGACATGTCTTGGTGGACAAGTCTTGTGTCTGCTGTAATGGGAAAGGAGGAAGATAATATGTGAAGGAAAAAAAACCCCAGGTGGTTCAGTGTCCTCTGTTTTTGATTTTGTTTGTTTGGGTTTTTTTTTCCCGTCATGTGTGCATGCATTGGTTTTACAAGAAATTTTCCAGTACCCGATGCTTTCTTTTTATGAAAGCAAAATTCATAATTGTGTTAATTTATTTCTTCACTGTCAGATTTTTCAAAGCTTATTTTAGGATTGAAAGAAGTTTCTTATATTGAGAAGTGGCATACATTTTGAAGGGAAAGACCTAGTTTATTGAAGTCCATTATTAATTCTGATTTTTATGAGCATTTATGAGTGTTTATACATAACATCTGTAGGTTTCTCAGGTTACCTCTATATATCATAATGAGAAAAAATTTACTAACTGCATTTTTTTTTTTTAATTTATTGCCAGGAACATTTATCTTAAAGAAGAAGAATATTCAAATTATCCAACAGACGAGTATTTCGCACAGTTTAATACAACTAGCCGATGAAAATTCTGGATAAATCAACCTGAAAAATAGAAAAGTATGTAGACATATTAAAATTGTTAATTGAGCAATCCCATGGTTTATTATTTTTAACTGTTTCCTACCTTGTGCAAACAGTGCACTCAAACTAAGGGAGAGTCTGCTAGGCCACGTGTTCTAAGAAGAGGAAAACAGTCATAATTTTTAAACTTGATTGTTTTTCTAAAAAAATGCTAGTAGCTTCAGTAGTAGGTTGTTTGAATGTTGTTTCTCAGGCTTAACTGTGGGGTTTACATTATCTATGCCTTTAGAAATCCAATTCTGTAAGGGAATCCCAATTTAAAATATGATGCTACTTTATGCGCTTGGGCAGAGGAGAATACTGCCTGACATGGATCACAAGTGATGCACACTTAGCAGATTCTATGGGAGGGAAGAAAGATGACCTAGGCAGAAAGTTTTGGGGTTGTTTGGGGGCTTTTTGTTTTGATTTTCTTTTTCGGTTTTGGTGTTTTTTTTGGTTTTGGGTTGGTTGGTTCATTTGTTCTGGGTTTTGGATTTGGCTTTTTTTTTTTTTTAAGTAAAAAAACCCCAGCCAGACACAAAAGCAAGCAAAAAGAAAGAAATGGAGAAGTTGGTCAGAAATACTGCTTTTATTTCCTGAGTATCTGGAGTAAGAAGAGAAGATTTTGACAATTACCCTGGTGGTTATAGCAGGGGCATGACACAGAAATGGAATGTGGGTAATAGTAAGTGGGGAAAAGAATGAGGGAAAGTGTTGCTGCATACACTGCCACTCATTAGAAATAACAGAGAAAATATAAGGGCAGTGTGCCTCCAAGGGAGGGTTTAGAAAGAGTTTGCAGATGTGATGGAAGGGGGTGGGCAGGAAAGGAATCAGGCATGCACCAAACAAAATCAAGAAGAAAAATCTCACCTTATGCACAGTACTTCAGGGAAAGAGTTTCCTTCCTAACTTCATGGTTACAGAATTTATTTAGCAATGGAAGAGGCAGTCAAAGATATTTGAAAAATGAGCAGATGAAGCACATGGGAAGGAAATATGGAGAAGCAATGTAAGAAACTAACTGCACAAGAGAAATGGATGATGGAGATAACCAGAAAATGAAATCCAGAAAGGAAAGCGATGACATTCAGGGAACTGGAAAAAAGATTAGAAGACTTAGTGATCTAAAACAGAAAAAAGAATGAGAGATATGAGAAATTCAGCTAAACATCCAGAACCTCTAGGACTGTCAACCCTTAATAAAAATAGAGAGGCCTTATATGAGAATAAATCTTAAAGTAAGTCTGTGTAGCTTTCAAGAATGTGGAATGTAAACTTGGGGTGAAAACATCCTGTTGACATTGGCATACAGTCTGCTGGCTTTTCTTTGCATCAGGATAAGTGGTAACTGAATTCTGGTGAAGCAGGTTGAAGGTGACTACACCAAACTAGGTAGAAAAGGCGTTTAAAAAAACAAAGGCTGAGGTAAACTCTAATGAGTTATTCTGATCTTTGTGAAAATAAGATTGTATGGTTCTCAAGAGTATTAGAAGGATTTTGAGATGTTTGAAGGAAACATTCCTTGAAAAGGGGCTGTTCAAACAGGTCTGTTTACTTCCCTTGAAAGGGGGCTCTTTCAAAAGAGGTCTGCTTGCTCTGCTGAAATACTGGTCCTGTGGGATCAGGCTGATAGGACTAATTACCATTTTGAACCAGGTGATAACAACAGGAGTTTGGAAAAGACCATCGTTAATTCCTCTAAATGGAGAGGAGGAAGAAAATCAAGGAAAACATGAAAAGGGGTAAAAAAGTGTCTTGGGACAGGATAATCTATAGCAAAAAGATATGTTCTAATTTTGCTGTATTAATACAACTGGAACTAATTGCAGTATAGATAGAAACAGGTAGGAAAGCAGCGTTGCTGGAGAACAGGAACTGAAGAATGTGCTATTCAGAAAAGCTGGAAGGTAAAGCTGAGAGAGGATCACACTTGCATTGTTAATGATGAGTCAGACTACAAAGAAGTAAGAAGGGATCGTATTCAAGAGGTTCTCATGTGTTAGCATTTGGAGATCCATTTATTTGTCAGACTGGGATTCACACATGACTGGATGTCTTTGTAATATTAGCAAATACTGTATTGGTAATCTCAGTTCATCTACAGGTTGGTTTGTATCTGCATTGAATATTTCAGGCTCTGATTTTTATTTTTTTTTTTTTTAACTAGAGGTATAGTTATCTGACAGAAAAACTAATAAAGTGTTGAAAAATTCATAAAGTTGTCTTCGTTTGTCCACCTTTGTACGAGTATGCATTTACAGCTGTACAGTTGAACATACTGCTGGACCTAGTCAGATGATATTTTTGTTCCTTAAGGAAGGACTGTATGATTAAAGCCTTTTTATGTTTACCTACTTGCCAGTGTAAAAACTTTTTCTGTGAGGTTCCAAAAATGATAGATTTCTCAGTTGAGCTATGAATAGGCCTTAGATAGAAATTCAAGTAAGGAGACTGCCAATTCAATAATTGGGTAGGATCAGGCATCACTAAATTCCCTGAAAAACTTTTAGCATAATCAGTCATATTTGCAAGAACAACCATGCTACATTCTACTTGTTTCAGAATGCAAAACCTGAAATTTATTTTGAAAGTTAACAAAAAGCACAGTCAAGGTGTAGAAAACTTGCCTAAAGTAAAGTGAAGAAGGTCTGATTGTTGTTGATATTATGCCAACTTGTTTTATTTTGCATGGAAACAATTCGTATTTTCAGTAGAGGTATCTCAGCATAGTAGGTGATAACAAGGGGGTGCAGGAACTTCTCAAACCTATATGGTTCTATAACAACAAAGATGTAGACTGGTATTTTCAGCTTTTGAAATGTCACACTCTTGACGTACTGATGAATACTGAAATAAGTAGACAAGATGTATCAGAGAAGGATTAACAGATAGTAGGTGCTGTTTGAAAATGCTGGTTTCCATTACTGATGTATCTTTTTTTTTTTTTTTGGTGATATCTGTTACATAATCACAAATTTAATTTACAAAGCAACATGGCAAATCATTCATAGAGAAAGAGACACATAGATTTTAAAACTGGAAAAAAATAGTTTCCAAATCGGGAAAAAAATCAGTTTCTGAAAGAATAAACTACATGTTACTAAGTTTTCCTAATTTTCCGCTGCAAGAACAAAATGAATTTTATTTACAGCTATTAGTGAAATGTTACTAGTATTTTCTTCTTGTCGGATGTTACTTCAGTAATGCTAATAAACAAAAAGAAAAGCATTTAGTGAAGGAATGTTCATTTCCGGCCCTGTAATAAAACAAAACTGTACTTCGTATTCTTGAAGCAAGGAAATAATCTGTACGAATCAGGGAAAAACCTACTGTTCAGTCTGTTTGAGTAAATTGTATGTGTGATTTCTGTCATACAGTGTTGCAGTTATTAATGGAGTGAAATGCTTTTCAGATAACAGCACATGGAAGCAGGAAAAATTAGTAGACATTCTACTCAATGAAAGGCTGATGATGTAGTATGAGGAGTACTTCAGGTGATTGTTTAGTTTGGATAGATACTGCTTTTTGGAAGCAGAGTTTTATCTAAATATGAGTTTAAAGGTTGGTTTAGCTTGTTTTTAGTTTATTAAATAAATTATTGCTACTCTTCTGTAAATTTCTGTTGCTACAGATTTATAGCTGTGCCTATTGCATGAATCTTTGAATAATTTTTCAGTACTTTTTTTTTTATTACTGTAGTTATTACATGGGACTTCATTGCACAGCCAGACACCTTACTGATGTACTGATGTACTATGTACTATCTGTGTTCTATGCAGTTGACTTCAGAAAGGTACTTTTTACTGCAGTTTAAAACCATAGTTCTTCTTGATTACGTGTCAGCCAGGAGAATTGATCAAAATATGTACAGGAGACTAGTTATGAAAAGCGAGTACCGTTTGAGTATATATTTGTTCCAGGGCTAGAGAAATATGCACTAGTTACTTCACTGATGTATGAGTATGGCAAGAGTATTTGCCAGTCAGGAAAGGAAGAATTACTGTTAGAATTTTTTTTGCTATTGATGCTCTTAACTCAGAAATGCAGTGCTGCTTAACAAAATTATAGTGAACTGTCACCCTGAGAAATCAAATTCCTGTGGCTTCTTATTAGCAATCCTAATTCTTCACAGAAGAAACCACAAAAATGTTGCCTGTAAAAGAAACCACGGAAAATAAACAGCAGCACCAGACGTCATAGTAAAAGTTGCACAATTGCAGTTAACATGGCAAAAAATACTCATACTAAGCTCCAAAACCTAATAGCCCCTTCTTTCTATCCATAGAAAAGATGGATAAGGGTAAGTAATTCTTTTGTAATAATATGTGATATAATCTACTAATGCCATTTTGCAGTAATCGAAGAGAGTGGAAATACTGAGGATCCAGATACATCATCATCACAGAAACTTGAAAGAAAACAGGACTCCAGTGTGTGCTCTGGCTTTCTTAAGAGTATTTGCTGTTACAGTGGTGCTGTTTGAAATATCTTAAAAAAGAAAGAGTACTGTAAGTACTAGCTATCTATGACATGGCATATGAAAAGGAAAAATTGCTTTGAGCTTTATCAAATTTTATGTGACCTTTTTCCATCAGTATAATTTAAGAGTTAATTCATATCACTTCCTTAATTGAAAATGCTAGGAAAATACGAAGATTAGAAAATACTGTGTATACAGGAAAAACTGACAGAAAGAAATGGCCAGCTACATAAAGATACTACCATTTTTTTTTTTAAAGCAAAACATTTATTTTGTAATATTAAAATATTAGTTACTATTTTAGTGCCTGTCACTGGTAATTAAGTGATATTAAAATAGATGTCATGAAAATCAGTTCAAATACTTGAAAGCAATGACACTGCCTTGGAGTCAGGATGAGTGAGGACATTAGTGAAAAGACAGATGTGAAAACAGTAAAACTCATGAATGATTTAATACCGTGGTATATGAAAAAACTCATGTAAAAGTAACTGTGCAGATACGTAATAACTGGAGTTTGATTATTTTACCCATTTGCTATTCTACTCAGCAGTTTCCAGAAAACCATCTAGCTGGAAAATGCTGTCTGTCTTACCACATGCAGAAGGATCTACTGTCGTTTCCCAGGTTCATGCTCCTGCTGGGAAAACAGTCAAGTCAAGCAATGAACAGTTTGAGTTGTGAGTTCTTGGGAGATTCAGGTCTTCCTATATCTGTAGTTATCTGAGTCCAGCTGAGAGATGCGAGTGCTAAGTCTAAACTCAGGATAACTGAAATTGCAGTGGATCAAGGTTAGCCTGCTACTGTATATGAGTTTGTAGTGTGTAAGTGTAGATGCATACACATACACATAAATGAAAGTGAAATTTTCAAAGCCATCTGTTTAGCTCCTGCTGACTTAAAAAAAAAAAATACTATGCTTCTGGCAGGATGGCCAGCAACACAGTTCATTCCAACAGAGACCATAAGCTTTTTTTCTACAAAGAAAATGTTTTTCATTGAAAGCTTAAATGCCTGAAGAATGAGATTTTGCTAAGGGTAGCCAGGTGTTACACAGCTGCTGTAGAGCTGGAAAATAGCTTACTTCAGCTATGAACTGCATTAAGGCATGGTCTAAAGGCTCTTAGCTTTTCTATTTTTGAGACCTTAATAATGCACGACATTTCTTACAAACCTGAGAGCATTAATCATATATGGCTCAAATAAGTGATCTCTGGCGGCATATACCTATGTATGTTTAAAAGGTATGTAATATGTGGAACATAACCTCTGAGTGGAACCAAAATTTCATTCAGTATCTTTTCCTGTTGTTTTTTTGCTTTGTTCTGCCCCTCTCCTCAATAAGCTCTACATAAGGCTTTTAGTAGGTATATTTTATATAAACAAAAAGGAGATGACATTACAAGAACCTCATGAGTTAGATTATCCATATCAAATCATGAAAGAAAATGTGAAGAATTAAACACACAAACAGAAGAAAAAGGTTATAAATGCTTTGCTTTCCAGACCTGTGTTACATTCTAAGATGTAGAAAGAATAGGCAACAGACCTGAACAGTCAGCAAATGGCAGTATAGTAAAAGTGCAAGAAGCTCTTCTAACAGATTTGAAAAGTAAATGAAAAATCTCTATAGCTTTCAAAAAGCCACTAAATTAACATGAGCACTAATATTGTTAATAGGAAAAAGCTTGTCATATAATGCATATTTCAGTTTTAAAAGCTGAAGAACACTGTTCTCATTTAAATAGTGTTTGCTTACTGCACGTTTTTAGTTAGCAAAGTTGTGTGTGGATGTGAAAATTATAGATAAAGGACTTGTGCTTCTTGAAAAATATTAACATACCATGTGGAGTTAACAAAGCAGCAGGTTTTTTTCATTCCTACTTTCCACTCAGTACTAGGATGGTAAGCCATTGTTAGCATCATATGTAGAATATAACCATAGTTTTCTATAAGATGATGGGCTAGAATTTCACTGAGACAAGGATTAGTGGCAAGGTTTGTAATAAGCAAGGGAAAACAGATTCTACACTAGTTAACTCTATCATCTATATATTCAGATACCTAACCAAGAAACAGAATGGGAAAAAAAAAAGAAAAATAATTAAGTAAATAATAAATGATGAAAAATCAGACACAGCAAAGCATGGCTGTGTGAAAGTTGGAGTAAGTTATGAAAGTAAAAATTGATACTTCTAAGTTTGAGCCTCTTCAGATATGACTTAAGGAGATATAGTTTTTAGCCTCTTCAGATATAATTTGTGAGCAAAATAGACCAGAGATCACTGAGGTTCTGGTTGTGATTATGGACACTGTTGGCTGCAGCCAGGATCTGAGATTGAAAATGTACAGTACATTTTCATATACACAGCAATTAATACAGTAAAGTAATGTACAGTTATGTGACCACTCTCCCAAAACGTGAGAAGCAGCATGTACCAAAGTCAAGGCATTGAAAGGTGACAGTATCTGTAACTTCTCTTTCACTCTGAAGTGTGTTCCTGTTATTCTGTAGTTTACAAGGTGCCTTGATTGACTAGTATTCTGCAAAGATGTCATGGTTTGCCACACACCTCTGTTACTCTTTTCCTTGCCCGTTTCTGATTTAGTGGTTTATACCTTGCAGTTTTACAAGAAATTACATGTTCTGCACAGGCTTAACACTGCTAACACAGAAGCATGCTGGAAAGACTTAATCCTCTTACAATCTGGATACTTTTTTGAGACATTGAACAGAAATCTTCAAGTTCCTTTCTGCATGATTATATTCAAGATCTAGGTTGTGTAGAGATGGAAAAATCACAGGCTATGAAATGGACTTGTATTTCAAATTACATTCCACGTTAGAATAAATGAAGCACAAAAAGTGAATAGTATAGAAAAAGAGAGGATCTCATAGCACTGTTCTCCTGACTTGAATTTTCTCTTCTCCATTGCTGATAAAATTCAAGTTTTGAATTGTATATCTTGAGGAAGCAAAGGATTTTGCATCCTCATAGAAGACAAAAGCCCTTGTCATATTAAGTCTGGAATACATCAGTTTTAATTTTAACCTGTCTATAAATAAGCTGCAGAACTGTAAAATAATTCAGTTTATGAAGAAATGCATCAGAGTGAAGCAGAAAAAAACCCTCTGTCAGACATAAGTAAGGATGAAAAGATTTTAAAGGAATAGTACACATTTTTCTCATCTGGAAATGTGATTTGTGCTAAAGAAAATACATTTTGAATTTCTGTTAGATAAAACTTTTATGCTCTGAAGTTATAATCTGTAGCTCAACATACTGAAGGTTTAGTAAAAAAAAAAAGGCCTCAACTTCCTCCTTCAGTGCTATAAGACTGTTTTATTGTTACATTTCAGTACTAAAGAATAGCTTATTAGAAAAAGCTAATGAACAATAAAAGCATACCTAGTTTGACCAGCACACAAAGAAGTTCTCTCTAGTTATTCTAGATTATTTTTTAGTAAAATGAACTATTAAGGATGCTCATATAACAATCATTGTCCCAGGGTTTATTGACCTGCCTTACTATGAATTTAAATGTTTGTTTAGTTGCATTCTGCATATTAATTCATATGTTTCAGTTTAGTGGAAAACTTCATAGTTTATAACTAGCTATTCTAGAATTAAATACTGGATTGTTGATATTTTCTTGAAGGCAAATATCAAGAGAAAGTATTTGAGTAATGCTCACATCTCCATTTAAAAATCAGTTCATACAATAGGTCTCCAGCATATGAGACTTCCTGTAATCTGATAGAATGGTACAACAATAGAAAAGACTTCAATGATAAATGAAATAATAGGATTTAAACTTATCCTATTTCGATGCAATTTTGCAATAAAACTACTTTTCCTCCTATGCCACGTAACCACAGGCAGCGTGGTTTACTCAGACTTACAAGTGTGCTGGCTGACTGACTAGTTACAAAGCTACACTGAATGGCAGTGTTGAATTTCTGCTGCATCATTTCTCTAAATGGGACAATTAGCTTTGTTCTTTCTTCTCCAAGCTCAACGTGTGAAATTCAAAGGAATTAATATTTGAAAATTTTACTTGCTTTTAATTTGGTTGAAACTGGCAAGAGTTTCAATGTGTTACTGGGAAGAGAAAGCAGGAATGCAAGACAGATGATGTGGGCTCTGTGACTGCACAAGTCTTATTTCCACAGGAAACAAGCAAGTCATAGAATCGTAAGATCATTTGGGTTGGAAGGGACCTTCAAGATCATCTAGTTCCAATCCCTCTACTGTGGGCAGGACACCTTCCACTAGACCAGGTTGCTCCAAGCCCTGTCCAACCTGGCCTTGAACACTGCCAGGGACGGGGCAGCCACAG
>WYDI02025065.1:68534-98876 GCA_009867235.2 Psittacus erithacus | reverse complement strand
TCCAAGCCCTGTCCAACCTGGCCTTGAACACTGCCAGGGACGGGGCAGCCACAGCTTCTCTGGGCACCCTGTGCCAGTGCCTCACCACCCTCATAGTGAAGAATTTCTTCCTAATGTCTGATCTAAATCTGCCTTCTTCAGCTTAAAGCTATTCTGCTGTAACAGTGATAGCATAAATACCATACCTTCTCTAGCCCAGGTCTCTGAAAACATAAGATGCATTAGGAAGCACTTTTGTATAATAGCAACTACATAGACCACTTGCCTGATAAAGTCAGTAAGCAGCCTGATAATATGTTAAACCTAGTGAAAGACAATGGATGCTATAAATAATAATGACAACTACCAAGTAGAAATTGTAGCCACTAAAGAAAAAGAGCTGAGAGAAGTATAGACTCATGGGGGAAAGATTATAGCAGTTGACACTGCCCCAAAAATCAGATTAAGAAATTATATAACTGAGCAACATAGGATTCAATACCTTATGCTTGGCTCTGATTGTCCTCTATCAAAAAATTCAGAAAGGGGCATTTTTGAGATGAGAGGGGAAAAAAAATGAAGTTTTAGTCTAATGAGAAAAATAATTTGTGGAATAGTTTAGGACAGTGGAGACCATGATTGCATATCCTTGGTCTGCCACACATTTCATGTCTGACCACAAAAGCATTCTTCAAGCTTTCTCCACTTTAATTTCCAGTCTGCAAAAGGAGAATAATTCTATAGCAAATAATATAAACAAACACTTAGATTAGATCTACTCCTACTTTCTGTGCTCACTTGAAATCTGAAAATACTATTTCACAGCACTACTGTGAAATGATAAGGTTAAATAACTGCATCAAACTATAAAGACAACTAAAGCAGAAAACTGACTAGAACAAGATAAATGCACTAGAGGTTTTGTGTCACCATCAAAAGATCTAAAAATACGTAAGATAGCTTGATAGATACAATGGACTTCAGGTTGTAATGGGCGACTGATAGGCGCGGGTATCTCAGCTAATACACACACTAACTAAGCTATTGCAGGTCTCATATCATTTGACTTACTAGTTCTGTAGTTCTTGTGAGTATCCTCAGGTTTGCAGAGACTTATTAACTGCCTTATGTGCCATGTGATAACACCAACTGCTTCTGAAATGAAGCCAACCTTGAAAGTAGAGAATTGCGTTCATACAGAATTGCAATCTAAATTAGGCCTGGTTTGGGTTAGCTCTAGTGTCTCCAGTCACTCAAGCTTTCTACAATAGTATAGACAAAGTGAATGAGCCATCTTATTTATTCTCTGATAACAGAATGCAATGAAAACCGAAGGCAATACACTTAAAACTGTAGAAGGAAATGTTTGAAAGCAACACATAATGTAAGGAAATAGAGTCTTTGAGATGGTTTAATAAAATCTAAAATAGTTTCTTTATATGGTTAGTAAGAATCTATTGAACTACTTTACGCATGGTGTGAAGATTATTATGCAAGCAGTCACGTTTCAGAGCTTAAGCCGATTGTTAAGACCAGAATCTGATAAATTACTAAAGCATGTTAAGAATATGCATGGTTTCATTCAACATGATGGAGCTATTTATGCTTAAAGATGGTATTCACTTAAGTGCTTTACGTGGCTCAGGAGCCAATAGTTCAATTGTAGAAAGGTGATACGACTATGGACAGGTTCTTCAGAAGGTGTCTATTATGTCTTTCCTTTATTTTCCCCTAAAACAAATAGTATTAAGTTACTGTCAAAAGCAGGATATTATAATAGATGGACAACTAGTCTGATCCAATGGGCAGTTCACATTCTTATATTTTCTTGTGACTAGCATGTTTTCAGTGCTAGTTTTGTTTTTCCTTTTTCTGTGGTGTACAGAGGAGAAAAAAATTGTGAGTCCTATCTTCTGCATGATCTGTTTGATCTCTAAAAATAGAAAAGGTGTATGCACTAGGAAATGTAAATTACTAGAAATGTACATACTGAAAACAGGCAATAGAGATTGCCTTTTTTAAACATTATATAGCATCCAGGGTTTTTAAGTAGATGGGAAAAACATTTAATTCTTCAGCGATGATGTCACTAAGCTTGTAGCCCAAATGCTGTTCTCATTCTTGGCAAGTAACATTAAGCAAATGTGTGGTTTTCAAATGCTGCTCAGATTCAGTAAAAAGCATTTAGGCAAACAAAAACTGTTGTGTCTAGAAACTGTTGTTTATCTTTAGGATGGAGCCATGTTAATACTTTTAATATGCTAAAATGTGAGGGCCTAAATGTGGAGCATAGTCAAATTCTGATCATCTGACTAAATAGCACTGTCATACTGTGATCTGAATTAAGACTTTGTGCAAGAGAAAGAGAAGATTTGAATGCTGAAGCCTCAGGCTCTGTGTAAATTGTACTCAAATTAGGTACTATACAGGTTTTTTATTCTTACTTTCTATGGAAAATATGGTTGTGTTTCTAACTTTTAGCTGCATTTTTTGGGTGTGTAGAGAAAATATGTGTATAATGCATATAATATTATTATGCTACATCAATATTCAAGTTTACTGATTTGATGAAACTGATGGCTGTCTTTCCTTGAATCTTGAAGATGTACACTGAAGAAACACTGTGAGTTTTGGTTCAAAGGGATTAATGTCCACATCCAAAATCATTAAAGTCACTAGTGGGATCTCTGTGCTTTCAGTGTCCCCTGTTTTCTGATGAGTACTTATAATTTTATCAAATGATATGATGGTATTGAGTATGACTAGAGTTGTCTTCATATCTGCTTCAGAGAGCATAAACATGGACTGAAGCTTTTTAAGTATAGTATTCATAATAGTAGACGTGAATATACAAAGAGATGCAGTAGAATGAGCAGAGTATTCTTGTGATGATTTACTTGACTGCAAACATGAATTTTCAGGTTTAGTTTTTCTATTCTTAAATGTATATATTTCATTATAAACATATATATTTCATTATAAACAATGTATAGTGCCATTTTTGCACAGGGCTGTCCTTTTATACTTGGGATGGAGGACATTCCCGTGAGGATGACAGAGTACTGGAACAGCTTGCCCAGAGTGGCAAAGACTTCAATGGGGTATAATTCTTCCATGCAAAACTGAAAGTTTTTATCTCTTCTGAGAAGAGTTCAGGGTTCCAAAACTTATAATATTTTCAAAATTTATTCAGTAGTTTTCTTGTGGACAGAGTTAATAATTCTATCTTCATAATGAATCCACCCATGTGCACACATGATGTGAAGGTTTTCCAAAGACTCAGAAATTATATGATCTCAGTAGCTGCAGGGAATCAGAACCGATATTCTTCTATGATTTAAATAGGAAAAAGCACTCTAAGCGCATAAATAGTACCAATAGACTACAACTGAAGAAGCCCTGTAAGACAGAGAAGGAAAGGTATAATTTTTTGGGAGACAGAAAGGGTGATTCTTTGTCCTCTGCTGCTATGAGGCATTGCTGTCTCCTAGCTGAGGTAGAATATTCCAGGTTATTTTGGATATGAAAAGCAAATCTGTAACTCAGTGGATTCCCACCTCCTCAATTTGAGACATTCCTGGAGCTGTATAAATACCATACAACTTGCCATTTAAAACTGTGGAGGGAAAAAAATGAAAAAAGGCAATTCCATCTTTCTTCCGTCTTTTCAAATGACATATTTTTTCTTACTTAATGACATAATCCAAGAACTAGTTGCTTATTTTTAGTTGTTACAGCAGGCCTATTACCTACAGAAATGTGTATTTGCCAGTATCACATTCCAGTCACAGACTCACTCCCAGTGATTAGGGATTAATAAACTTCCCTACAGCATGATAGAAAATCTGTAATGCGTTCTTCCTCACATAAAACTGAAATAAAGCACGCTATGGATTATATTTTCCATTTCTGAGAGTCTGTGTGTATGTGAGTCTCATGTATGATCATTTTGCAGTTTGCTATGCCAGTTACTAATTTGTCACTAATACTTTCCGTAAAATTATGTCCAAAATAACTAATGATGCTTGCTTCATATGTATTTGTGTTTCAAATTCAAAGTCTAAGAATGTCTAAATGCTGATTTAGCTTTGCCCAGGGTTGAGAAATCTGTACATACTTTTTGTTATCTGTTACTTCCCATGTAGTAATTCTCCAGCATCTACTTAAGTAGTGACCTAGGATCAGATAAGGTCATTCTTTATCCATATACCTATTGTCACAAGCCTTAATGGAAGTTAATAAAATTGCAGATTTACATGTCTATTGAATGTGGCCCAGGCTGTTAAAGTACAAGAGACAGAAGTATGAACACACTAGTAAACAAAAGTGCAATTTAATTTAGTTTCTAAAAAGTACTTTAGACAATCTAACCTCCTTTCTGCCTCCATTTCCTTTTTGTTTTAGCCTTTGATGTTTGCCCCAGAAGACTTATTTACAAAGCCTATACCAGCTCAACAAGAAATCGCTTGGGAGAGTTAAATGTAAAAGGAAATTGCAATAATACAGTTGGAGTAACACAGAACAAGAATCAGTTGCAGGCAGGAAATTTTAGCATACTGCGGTAAAAATAGTTTCACAAGTTTGCCAGTGTGCTGAATAGGCCAGTCTAATACTTCGTGACCTTACGTTAGCTCCCTAAGATGTAACACAACCCAAGTGTACTCAGGAAAGCAGAAGTTCACAGTAGAAAGTATTTGCCATTCATTGGTAAGGCAAGTCATGACCATTTATGCTTTTTCTGTGCTGTATAGAATAGTCTTTATCTAACACTGAAGTGCAGTATTTCTACACAGTTACATTGTCTGGGTAGAGAAAGGAGGAATTTTTAATAGGATTCTTCACTTTTACAAAGTTTCTTCTTAGGAAAATTCTTGTCTTTTAAAAAATTCTTGAATTTATATTTATACGATGGGCTGAAGCAGCAGGTAAATTGAATTTCAGATGTTAATTGGAGATATGCTTCCTTTACCAGGGACAGCTAAGGATTCCTAACAGTTTGGCTAGAATCATAACTGTAGGTGCAGAGTTGTGGCTTACAGTTTCATAGGAGTGTTAAAAGCTAAGGATTTCCTTTCCACCATTCGGTTCATAAGCCTAGGTATAAAAGATGTATGGGATACTGAATGTCTACTTGCTCTAAAGTAGACTGGATGGGGAACAGACATCAGCCTGGCTACTTGAATTATTTGAAAGAATTTAAATGGATGTTGGGTTTTGCTGCTATTTTAGACAAAAAACGTATCTGTGAAAAAGATGTATTTTGTTTGAGATGCCCTGCAAACAAATCAAAGCCATAACTCGTTGCAGTCTCAAACGACTACAGTACGCTGTAAGTTTGAAAAGTAAAAAAACCCAAACCACAACATACCCACAGTTCTTTTTTTTTTTTTCTATTCAGTAGTGTATAATTGTAGCTATCATTATTATAACCACTGAAGGTCAAAAAGTTCTTCATGCATAGCTTCTATTGCAGAAGACCCAGCATTTGCCTCTAAAATATTCTGATTTTCCTCATGTTGCTATAGCTGCTTCTTTCATCCATGCCAGCGAAGCTTGCGGTAAGAACGTTGTAATTGTAACATGCTCCTTGCTGTCTTAAGTAGTTTTCGCAGCAGTATTGTCAGAGCGTTTGTGAAGCTTACCATATGGTTTCCACACTTCAGTGCTGACTAAACTTTGGCTAGTACCAATAGACATGAACAACACATCTTCAGAAACTCACATTCTTCACTCCTTGCATCTTGCATCAGTTCATTTTTGCAAAAGATCTGTAATAAACTAGTCTTCATTAAAACAAGAGAAAATGAAATGAATTGTTCTCTAAATGTAAAGCTGCTGCTCACACGAGTCACTAATCTGTGGCTGCTTAGATAGCGCTGTTGCTCCTTGTGCACCTCTTGAATTTATTTTATAGTTAATTTAATAAATTACATATTATTGATAAAAGTTAAAAGGCTGAAAATACTGAGGATGCTAAGTTACCGCAAACAGGACAACTAATTTATGTGAACACTGACATCTTCCTATTAGCCTGTTCTCCATTTGTGTGTTCAGCTCTCACTGTAGCTTGCTGCCCTCAGTTTTAATAATGAATGTTTTGGCACACATGTGCTTTTGTTTGGCCTCTAAAAAGAATTCTGTTTTCCATTTTGTCCTTCATGGGCATGGAGTTTTCAATATAAAAATTTCAATGGAGTTTTAAATATATTTAGGTGCTAGTTCATGTTATATTCATACACAATTAAATGCCTTAACAAATATCTTTACAAATGTAGCCACCCTTAATATAAATACTAATTATATATAATACTAATTAATATAAATACTACTGTATACGTTACATTGGGAATGTTATGATCCAGACAATATTTTTTTCACTCATCTTTGATTTTG
The DNA here is from genome assembly GCA_009867235.2 of Psittacus erithacus. NCBI lineage: Eukaryota > Metazoa > Chordata > Aves > Psittaciformes > Psittacidae > Psittacus > Psittacus erithacus. The sequence continues at coordinate 92,504 of WYDI02025065.1, read as the reverse complement.
CACTGTAGGGAGTTTTCATTGATGGGCCTCAGAGACTAGCCATCCTCCAGACAGTAGAAAAAGAAAATATATCTATTTAGATTGTGCATTCTAAGCATTATAAGTCAATGTGGTATATAGAAGATAGAGGTAGTGTAGCTGGCTGTGGAAAACTGGCTGTGGGATATCACTTAAAGTAACTTTAGTTAATACAGTTATTTTCACAGTTAAATGCTGAATTTTTCTTTTAAGATTTTCCTATGTACCTTAAGTAACCTTTCATCTGGCTAGAAAGGGTTCAAATAATAACTATAGAAGTTTGTTTCCCAGACAATTTTACCCTTCCAGGTTTCTAGGTTTTCACAATTAGTTGTTTAGTTCTTTTTCTTCGCATGAATTACAGAAAAAGAATTAATCTTCTGACTTTCCATTTTTGGTAAAACTTGTGATTTGGCTTAGAGAAGGGGACATGAAACCTGATCTAGTTGAAGATGTCCCTTCTTATTGCAGGGTGTTGGACTAGATAACTTTTGAAAGTCCCTTCCAACCCAAACCATTCTGAAATTCTATGACTCCAGTGGAAGTAAAAGTGAAGTAATTCAGTTGACCATTTATATAAATCAATACAGCTTCATCAGTTGCTGCGTTTGCATACTAATGAATCTATTTTAGCAGCTTAAAGACTAGAAATACCATGGCTGTGTTTACTGCTGAGGTTACAGTAGTATAGACAGAAGATAGCTGAGCCATTTCTTCACCCTGAAAAATGTTAGTGTTTCTTGTTTGAGCTGACTGCAGGTTTCAGAAGCACAGAATGGCAGGTTCTGGTTTTGTGAACCTTGCTCACTGAGTAACAAGGTCTCCTTCATGTGTTCTCAAACCTGAATGGAGGTTCAGAAGATAACAATTCATCTGCACATCTGTGCAAAGAAGTTAAGAGCAGAAAGACCATTCCACATCTTTCTCAGCTTTGGGATTTGACAAGCAAAAGAAAAAGGTGCAACGTACTGATTTGCTTTCCTTCCAGACCAGTCAGCCTGAACATAAGTGAGAAGGATTAAACACAGCTTTGGTGAGCTACTTGAGGAGCTGAATTACTATTAGTACATGACAGTACCAATTTACAGCTAGTGCAGCCATAAGGCAGCTTGTATTCCTCAGAAGTGCCAAGATAGCAACAAGGAATTTCTGATTTTCTGGACCGTAATCATTTCCCCATCAGTCATTCTGGCAGGACCTCATCCTTATTCTTTGGGCCACTGGAAGGATGGCAAGGATGCATCATCTGACACTCCTTAAGTCACTGCCCTACTTTCTTTGCCTCATTGCCCCATATTTGTAAAGCCGTTACCTGTCCGGCTTTGGAAATAATTTGTTAGCATTTATAATGTGTAATCATCTGTTCCATGCAGAATTCTGTTATAAATTCATAGTGAAGATTAAAATGAGCAGAAACCTGACTAAGTATGATCTACATAAGAAACTCAATATGCCTTCTATAAAGAAAAGCTCTGCCTTACAAACCTCTGGGTCATCTTTCAAAGGATCAACACGTTTGTGGACGATATTGTTCCAGGCAATATAGTCTGTGTAAATATGTAATGCATTTAATGAAATCCCTCACTGAAAGCTTTTAATAAAATTAATCAGCCATGCAACTAAAAGGAAGCTCCCTGCATAGCTAAACAGTTGACTAAAATTTTGTCGAAGCAGCATAAGTGTATAAAAGTCAGGTTTACAATGGACTGGTCATTTGCAAAGTTCAGCAGCGGTCTGTGCCATTATCTACTTTATTCAGCATATTCATAAATAACCTCAAGCAGAGGTGAACATTTAGATTCAAAGTTTGTAGAAGATACTAGGTTATTCAGGGTAGAAAGAAGAACAGAAGACTATGAAAAAGAACTTTTAAAGCTGAGTGACTGGGCAATAAAATGGCAGTTGAGATTCAGCGTAGATAGATGAGAAGTGATACACATGGTGAAATCGAGTTGAGTCATATGTAAAATTGAACCAGCTGTTACCACTCAAGAGCAAGATTCTGAGGTTATGATCTCTGGTTTCATAAAACATTGATTCATTGCTCAGTGACAGCCAAAAAAACAGGTCAACTGTTAGGTATTTTCAGGATTGATAATGATAGAACACCATTATGCCACACCATTATGCCATCATGTACATTTCATTCAAAATGTAGTTCAACTATTTGAATATGGTGCACAATCTGATCCCTTGATCTCAAAAGGAGATTGCAACTGAAAAGCGTTCACAGAAACCAAAAGAGGTAATGAAAGTTTGGAGTTTCTATAGAAGGGATGGATTAGCATGCTAGGCATTTTTAACTCAGGAAAGGGTGATTTAGAGGGCTGATGGCAGATCCACAGAATCCTGGCTTTCATGCGGACAGCTGATGTGGATCAGCTGTCCCCTGTCTCTTTTCATACAAAAACTAAAGACTGCCAAATGAAGATGGCTAAGCCAAATTCCAGAAATATAATATGGTAGTTCTTTATGTGAAGGATAGAAGACCCACAGAACTGCTCACCAAAAGGCACTATAGATGCTCGTGTTTATGTGTATTTTAGGGGAGAACGGACAAGCACTTAAAAAAGAAAATCACTGAAGACTGGTAAACAGAAAGACTCCATTAAGCTCAGGAAATCGTGAGAGCTGAATATAACTGCAGACTGAAGGACTATTGAAGGGAAGTCAAGTCTGTTTTTTCTCTGTTGCTCTTTGCTGAGTATCCACTTACAGGTACTATTAGAAAAAGTACTAGACTAAATGGACCCCTGGTTTGAATTCATAGATGCAGTTCTGATCTTATATGAGCCTTATTTCTTTTGTTCAGCTGCTGATGCTGAGCACTCATGCTGAGAATATAAGAAGTGCAAATAATGTGTTTATGTTTTAAAAACAATAAAGACTGAAGTCACCTAGTTAGAGATTGTTGTGCCTGTGGTGTTTTCTGTTATTAGGCTATTTAGTTATCTAAGAATTTTGAGCTAACATTTTCATAACACATGAAGGGAGTTTGGCTTTCAAATCTGACTGAATTGCAGTCTAGTTTAGATATTTAATTGCTTTTGTTTATGAAAACTGGGACATAAAATAACATACAGGCAATATTAGAGAGTAATGATTCTGTTTAAAATTATGTTGACTTTTGTGCTTTAGTTAAGGATTCATCTATTCTCTTATTCTTTAAGATTATTAAGCTACCATACATACTTTCAATATATGGTGAGAAGAAACTCATGTTTCTGTTTTAAGTTTTCATCTCCAAAGCCTATAAAAACAAAAAAACCACCAGAGTTCAAAATCAAGCTGGTGTTAATCATGATTTTCTAGGAACATGACTGTTCTATAAATGTATTTTGTTGTTCATTCAAGCAGAATACTGCGCTCTGCATTTGCTGATTCACTGAGGCTCCTGTAACACTCCAGAATGTGTAACCCTTTAGAATATCTTTTCTGAAGAATCAACTTTTCAGCTAAGACTCAACACAAAATTATGTAGTTCCTTAATGCATATATTTCTTAAAACCTCAAACTAAACAGTTTATGATCCAGAAGAATATCGCTGTTCAAGATTATATTAATACTTTCATATATTTCAGCTGAGAATTTATGTATGAATGGAAGTTCCCAAGGCATTTGCATTAGATTAAGATTCAATCCACCACAGCTACAATGTATAACCTTTCCTTTAATGAATTCCAGGCGTTTAAGAAGAGTATATTTTACATTATTAACTTCAGCTTGATGCTATTAACCGCAATTAATCCTGTTATTTGTTCAACTTCATGAGGTTTGTGCAAGTTTAGGATTTTGAAAAGAATATAATTATATTAGCATAAAACTATTAATGAAAGGATAAATAGTGAAATCACTATTCACTGACTACCCAGATGCTACCACACTGTCCATCATTAACATGCCTACTCAGTTCACAGTTAAATCTACTAGTTAGCACACTAGGACTCTGAATTCCGCCTAAAGACTTCTCCTGGCTGATTAGAAATTTAGTATATTTGTGTGTATATACATATCTCCCTATATATGTGGATATATATGTGTATACAGTATACCTAGCAATTTATTATAAGATTTCTGATAAAACTGGGACTTTTCTTCCTACATTAAAGCTTTTGCTTATATTATTTGTTGTTTGCAGTGTATATTAACCCTCAATAATCATAATCTTCTGTAACGTAGCATATCACTTTAGTTCTTAATGTCAGGCTAATGTGCAATAAAACATCAGGTAGTAGACAACAGCCTGTTTCTTGGTCTGTCCAGCTAGTAAATACGGAAGTGTATCAGTTCCTGTGTGTTGGACCTTCATTTGGGAAGATGTTTAACATAGGTTGTCACTTCAAGTACTTAACAGTTCCACTGGTGTTTAAATTCCTTGTTTCATAGGGGATTTGTTTCTTAAAGCAATGCATGCCACTTTCGACCTAACTAAACAGTTTCTATCTTGGCAATACATGATATGTGTTTGGATTCAAACAAATTGCCAAAAAGGGTCCACCATATTATTTTTCTCATATTGTTAAAAATTGCCCTTAGTATATCAAAGGGTCTAGTACAGGCAAATCTGTTCAAAATTCAGATTCTGGGATCATTGCAAATGGCTAGTTTAGGTGCAATGAAAATTTTAGTCTACAGCAGAAGTTGCATGACCTTGTTTTCTTTAGATCTGTAGGACACATCTGAGACCTGTGCCCATGCAGACTGAATTAGTCTGAAAATTATACTTCCAATTAGTATAGTAGATTTATTTTCCTGTTCCTCACAGGGAAGCCAAACTGGTTTTTCGAAAGGAGACACAGCAGGTATGAACCAAAATATTTGCTTTTAAATTATCTTGTGTTGTTACAGTCTCTTTCTTGTTCTCTTAGTACTTCTAGAAGATTGAAAGAATTGTAAAAATGCTTTTTATTTTTATTCTCACAGTAATCTTGGTGTTTGTGTTTAATTACCCTAATAAATTTAACGTACAACTCAGAACTAACAGTAATTACCAGTGATGCTTTGAGCACACTATAGACATCAGAAAACCAGAAATAGCATTTGAACCTTTTGCCTCCAACTACCATTTTTCATTCTCACCCTCTAAAGTCCATAATAAAATCATGTTCCACTTCTGCTACTTCTTCAAGTGGGAGCCTGTTAGACCCTTACAGACTTGATACAGCCACTACAGACTTGATACAGCCACAGAGCCAGAAGGTAAGGCCCCAGATTTCAGTGCAGCAGAGCAAATACTTCAGTGAGTTGCTCATGTCCCTTTGTATGCCTGCACTACTAGTTGTAAGACATCAGCCTCTGGTTATGCTGGATATATCTCACTATCTCTTCAAACAGCTGTACTTCATGCTGTGCCTTCTTCTGTCCCGGTCTTGTGTGGAGATGTATGGCTACATAACATAATACAAGGCAGATATGGTGATTCCTGTCATCTTCCTTTTCTTCCCTCCACCAGCCAAAGTTGCCACTCCTGCCATTTGTTCAGGGTGGATACTGTTTTATTTCCTTACTAAATGTTGAAGATAAGATGTTCTGAGCTTGAAAGAGTCGTTTGAATGCTTCCTTCGAGATCTTGAAATATCCTGTAAGACAAATTGGTAATAACTTACTTGTGGCATTTACTTGCCTGTTTAACACAATTGTTGTAAGAAGATGACAGTTTGCTTTTCTCCATTTCACCTACATGGATAAGCCTTCTGAGCTCTTCTGTTTGGAGACTTTGTATGAACCCACTGAAGAAACCAGGGATTAAATGAACAAAAAAACTACAGAATCTTTTTAATCCAACAGGAAGGTGACTCTGTTAGAATTCAGGTGCAGCTGCCAGTTGCACTATATGAAAAATTTACACTAATTTGCTTTTAAGTGAAAAACTTTTTTTTTGTTGAAATTCAATTTTAAGTTGCATCTCCCCTTCTCCTGAGTAGAGGCTTCCAAAAGGGATACACCTTCCTCAATGTCCAGTGGTTGCCTGGCTCCCACAATATAATATTGTATGTCAAAGACTGCTACAGGAAAGGAGGTCAGACTCTATAGTATTGCATATCGGAGTAATTATAATGAGCTATGAATCCAGCAATAAAAACTAGTCTTGAAAAAGAAAATAGGATCTTGCTATTTAAAACCTTTCTTTTCAGAACCAGTGTATCTCAACCGCAGTATTCAAGTGCAAATCCTAATACTTACAAATTAAGAGTAAAAAGAATTTATACATTAATAAATGACAGCCTAGGATAATGAATATATGGCTAATCAGTATATGTGTACATACCAACTGCATGCTATTTTTTATTTTATTTGAAGGACAGAGTATGTCTAAAGTCATCTCCACAATGTAAAATGTTTTATGTAACTTGGATTGGATCCTATTTCCTATGAAGTAAGGAAAATTTTGCCATAGACTTCGATGGACCAGCTTGCCCAGATGCTTGTACAGTCATCTGAGATAAAGCAAAGAAAATGAAAGAAAAACCTGAGACACAGGACAATGGATAATAAGGCTCACAAAATACTGCAAGTTGAAGCATGCCAGAATTTGTATGTTTAATTACATTGTCACACTGTATCATAGGAAAAAGAAGTCATATAAATACTAATCAATTTTTTTAATTGAGTGCAAGTGTTAGTATCTCAGTTAAATAATTAGCAGATAGTAAGCTGTTAAGTATCAGGCAATCTTAACTAGTTGGAATGTGTTAACAATTGTTAGCTGATTTCATTAGTCTTTGGACCAGGCTTGCATGTAAATGTACAAAACTGTCTCGGTTGTTTGCAATTAGATGTTTTTATTTTTTTAAAGACTAGTTTTCAAATAAAGCATGGCATATTTCAACCCTCTGGGCAGTAACTATTTCCATTGATTTGTTTAGTGCAACTGTAATGTAGTTAGCTTGATCCTTCTGCCCTTGAAATTAATAGCAAAACTCCTGCTGATTCCAGCAGCAAAACCAAATCTACGTCATAACTAACCACAATTCCCCTACTCCTCCTTCCCTCACCAAATATCATTAGAGAAAATTAATTTTAAAATGTTCTTTAATAATCTCCTGAAAGACATTTACTCTTTCAATTTAAATGTACTTTTTAAGTGTCAGAAGTTAAGAAACAGGTTGCTTGATATGAGAAACAAAATACTTTGTACAATGGATTTCTTTTCAATATGTGCTTATGCCAAACCTGTGGATAGAAAGGAGATATGTACATGATATATAGTATATTGCAAACACAAATAGCATTTAGAAAGATCAGTATTAATGCAATTTTCCTGCTTAAATGTATCATTTGTGTTTTAGGTGGTACTAGTTAAAGCTTATTATTATGCAAAATAAATGAAAGAGCCTAGTGAAATAGGCTGTTGTCAGATCCCACATGATGAATTGTAACTTCAGGCATCTCTGTTTAAATCTCTCTGCTAACCTGTTCCCAATTAGTGACATCTGGGACCAGATTTTCTTTCATTTGAAGCAGAGGCTTTAAGAAGTTTCAACTCTGGGGGAAAAAAAAAAAAAGAAAAAGAAAAAAAGAACACATTAAAAAAAGAAGACAGGAAATGTAATAACAGAAAAACTTTAAATCCAGGTCCTATATATGATTTTACAAGCAGTGTCAGAATATTTTCAAGTATTACAGCTAAGTGTAGTGCTTTATACCATGATGTGTTGAACTTATGATTTTACAGTGACTGGTATTTTTCCAAGTCTAAGTTTCAAAACTTTGGTTAGGATTTTTTAAAAAGCTATTCTTTTTCTTTTTCTACTTTTTTAAATAAAGAGATGAACTAGAATATCTTTGAAGAAACAATAGTAAAATTCCTATTCTACATATAGAAATACAGAAATACAAAGGATACTACACCTCCTTATTTTTCCAAGAGTTGGAAATCCTCTTCTGTTGTAAATTGGCACAGTTTTGTTGAAATCAGTGGAGCCATGAGGATTTACACATTTGAGAACTTTGACATATATATATTTACTTCCTTTGCATTTTTGATTATGACATGACCTCTGGTTTTCTTCGTGTCATGGATGACTTTTTAGATTACGTATCTGTTCAGTCTTTCCCTGAAATTATGGCTAGAATGCAGGAGTCCTGAGGCAAAACATCTAACTTCCTGAAATGTACAAATGGTCTTTTAAAACAGAATTCTTCATTTTGAGAGACATTGAACATTAACCTCCCATGTATTTCAGCTGGAACTGGGCATGCGTTGATCCAAAACCCAGACCAGCATAAAAATGCATACATATATACATAAATACACAAACAAGCAAAGAAATGCATACCCAAACTTCATATTTCTGTGGTGTTTCATGAATAATTATGAGTGCTTTTCATATGTGTTAGGGTCAAAAAAGAGAGGGTGATAATTTAAGTAATTTTTGTATGTGTCCCCCAGCAAATCCATGTCCTGTTCTTTTGATAACTAAGACTTACCTAAACAATTCATTGTGCAAATGTGCTATAATATAAATGTATGTAATTCATTGTATAAATGTGCTATAATGACAGCTCCAGTCCCACGTTGCAAAGGAAATGTCAGCCCACCTTCTTATGTGCAACGGAAAACAGCTGGTTTATTTACTTTTATTCGAGTCCTCTGAAGCATAGAGGAATCTCCAAATAAAATGCAACCTGTGTGGTAAATGGGAATGCCAAAGCCAAAAGTAGCACAAACTGAATAAAATGTGAGCCAGATAAACTCATACTGGCTGATGAGCATTTTCTCATATTCTAAAAAAAAAAGAATAAAATACAAATTTTGAACATTACCACATGGGTCAGAGATAAGACAGAAAACATTCTTTGTGCACTCTGGTTCTCAAGTGGTATACAGCCTTTGCAATCATAACGTATAACTTAAAATTGTTGAAGGCTGCTGTATGTGTTGCTCAACTGTGTCTGTTAATAAGAAAGAGATTGTAACAAACCCCTTTTGTATTACTCTAAACAGAACAAAGGAACTCTAAAGTGACTTTATTAATCAGTGTGTCACAGAAGCACAGAGTACCTGTGGAATACAATGGTTCCAGGACAACCATAGCAATCATCAGAATAACATTTTTTTTTTTTTTACTGAAAGTACATACACCATTATTGCTATTTTTTTACTGAAAGTACATATGCCATTATTACTATTATTCATTACTGTTTATATCAAGGCAGTATCTCGGAGTGTCTTTCCAAGAGGGATATCACAGTGGTAATGTCTGTCTGTGTAATCAAATAAAGGAGTGTTTCTACCATGTACAGCTGTGCCTGAAACAGATTACATTTAGCTAACACAATGAGCAATAGTCATGATGATGTGACAGTATATTTGCCTGTAGTCTACTGAAAGTCCCTACTACTGTGTCCTCACTCCTGATTAAAGTGCATATGGGATACACTTTCCTGAGATATAAACACACTTTAGTGTCTATTCTTCAAGAAAGTAATTTCTGAAGAAAAATTCACTAACAAGCTATCTAGCTTTTTAAAAGGAAAACAGTCATTGCCTCTTTCACAAAAGAAATAAACTCAGTATATAGGAGAAAAAGACTGTTACACTTTTTCAACAACTAAGGTTAATTTTAGATGTATAAAAGCAAGGCTGATGTTATTGTTCATGTCCTCTTCCCCAATACTGAGTTGAACAGAAAACCAGCAGTGAAAACTGTAAGAGCTCCAGCATGAATTTTGTTACTAGAAATGGAACAGCAAAATAGAAGAGAATTTATGAAGGTTTCTTGTATGGCGGGCTTTTCTAAAAAAGGAAATATAAACGTTGTACCAACATTGTAACAACATTTGTAACAACAAATTAGGTCAAAAGGACCCCGAGCCGCATGAGCTGTCAGAATATACAGAAGGAGGTATGAGTAACATGTATGTGAAAAAGATTCTTTGACCCATGATGGAGTCTGGCAAAGGTTAGCTCTTAAACAGCACTTGAGAAAAGACTACAGTTCCCAACATATGCTTTGTAAAATGAAAAGCATGAGTGAGCTTTTCTGTTTAGGGCGCTATATATAACACAGTTCAGCAAAGACTTTAAGGGCATTAAGGTGTGTGAGTAATCCCACTGAAGTTAGTAAGTCCATGAAAAAATGATGAAGTGTTCTGCTATATTGAAATCTACATAGACTACATACCATCTCATGGGATCAAGGCTTACAGCACTCCAATAGAAATATTACTATTTACTTCAGTGGCAGTTACTTACAAAGTTAAAGCTATTATTAGCTTTGCTGGTTCAGAGCAAACAGCTGAATTTCTTTCACTTAGGAATAGAACAACAGTAGTTTAACACGTATTGCAAAGTTTCCCAGAGTTCAAAAGAAAAATGCATCTAAATGGCTAGAGACACTTACCAAGGGGACACAGAAATATATTCAGTGACCACTAACATAAATCTGCATTCGCCATGTTTATCAAAGCACTTTAAATGTGAAAGATTCTCAGTGTATCATAGAGAACTCCCCATGGTTGGATTGTTACGGGTTTTCTTGCACTATGACAATGTTGCTGAACTTTCTGTTACATATTGAAGGCAGTTTCTTGTTATCTGGTGACGGTTCAAGACCTGGCTTTCAATACTTTTGTAGTAGTCAGGAAATGGGCAGAATTCAGTTACACACAGTGCATCATATAAAATATAATAAAACCAAACTGGTCATGATTGCAATGTATAGCTAAGCAGTAGAATATGCAATACAAGGTCAAGTTATGACTGATACTAGTGAAGCAAACAAAACAGTGCTGGCTTTTGGTATTGCTACTGCTAGGTGGAATAGATTGGAGGAGCAAGGCCCATTTTAACTGAATAAGTGTAGAAAAGTCAGCAGATTACTAAAGTAGATTGCTTAGTGTTTCATGGAAAGTGCAGAAGTGCTGTCTGTGTGCCTACGCACTTCTTTGTGCATATATCTCCTTTACGTTTAATTGGGTTTTTTTCTATTCATAAAGTCATCTTTATCTTTTGATAGGAACAAGCAATCTGAATGGTATGCTGTAATGAATGGCATGCTGTAAACATATCTTTAAATCATCCTTAACTCTGATAACTTCAGGAGATGGATACAAAATAATATACTAATATTTCACCTAATTTTGTATATTCTAGTGCATTTATAGTGAAATGTCAGTCCTGAAGGTAAAACATTTAACCAGTGTTCATTTAAGAAACACGAGTTTCTTTCCGAAACTGAGAAAGAATTTTTTTAATTTCTATAAAAGCAAAACTGTCAGTGAAACCACTGGAAGATGTAAGTCTGCATAGGTGCTTACATTTATAAGGTGAGGAAGTTTGTTTTACTGCAGGGTAAAAGTTTGGGGCTAATTTATGATGCTAGCTTTGTCTTAAGGTTTTGGCAAATTCTCAAGAACAACAGCCCTAGTAATTGTGCAAGGTCAGTTCAACTAGTAAGCAGTCCAGATCATGGCTAGCTTCTTAGGCAATCTGGATTTTCCTTGTAGGGAAGAGTTAACAGCAGAATTGGCCCCACTGAAGTCAGTTGGACTTTTGCCAGTGATTTCCGTAGAGCCAAGATTTTGCTCATCTTTAGAAGAGCTATTAAATGCAGTATATCGCATAAATGGAGGGAAAAAGTGAAAGCTGCAGATAAAGAAACTTCTTATTTCAGATTCATGTTAATGATTCTACAAATGCTTTTCTTACTAGCTATCTGCTTTATGAGAGTTAAGACTCAATTTATATTACTCCTGAACATACAGAGAACACACCTATTTAATGGGAAATCTGAAATCATGAAAGAATCTTGTTTTCTGACTGGGAATGAAGTTAATAGTTCCACGTGCAAGTTAGATTCTCATAATGACTAGCCTGTATGTTTGTGGAAAGTTTCAAAAGTAAAGTACGAATTATGGATTAACTATCAAAGCAAATGTGTAGATCTACTATTCAGCTGGAAATTTACCTGTCTGTACGTTTCTAAGTATAGTGAAAGTTATATGAGAGCTATTCTGAATACTAACGTTATTCTAATGCAGACAATTATATAGGATGCTGCTTTTAAATACGTGAAATAAAGTTGAGCTAAAATTGCCTCAAATTACTTCATGACACATTCATGAAAAGTTAATGGCTCAAGGTTGCTAGTTTATAACAGCTAACTCTTATGTTTGTAGCTTGTTTAATTTTGTGGGGCTCAAACCACTTTAGAAATCAGGTTATTCTTATAGATATAATGAGGCACAGAGAGGTAAAGTATCTTGCCAAAAGACATCTCATATGCCAGAGGGAGAGCTGGAAGCAGACCGTCTCTTAAAGTCTGCTCAAACTTGCTCTTTAGCAGGCCACATTTCTCACAGATAATTAATTCATAAATAATTAGAACTTGCATTAGGTTGGGAGGTTATTTCTGAGAGCAGACTGAATGTTTTTTCTACCTCCTGTTGGTACAACTCACTGCTGTCTGTATGTCACATCCTCTTTTTTATACATTGCACTAGGGACTATTCTTCCCTTTAGTAGGAATATCTCATTGACCCAGTCCCAAACTCTATGGCCAAAGAACAGTTGTTAAATCACAGTTGAAAGAAATACGAGTGGGAGGAAAGGGTTTTCTGGAGTGAAATAGCCAGTACAGGGTGGTTGTTTTGAGTTTTTTTATACGGAACCTAAATTCTATTGTTAGCTCCGCTTCCAATGCTCAGCCAGTAGCTAAGAAAAGAATGGCAGAGTAGTCCCTGACAGGCAGAAAGCTCAAATATTATGCAAAACTGGAAGCACACTACAGCTTTTCTCCAAAGACTCTGAGCAGGTCTCCTCAGCTATGTAGTCTGTGGCTAATGATGTAGTATATAAAAATGAAAATGTCTGCCCTGAGACCTAGGAGCCACAGGGTACATGCAGCATGGAACAGCTTAACCCATTAAGTTCATTTAATAGGGCTAATTTGTTTACTTTTCCTTTTGCAGCTGTCCAAAAATATTCTGATCCATTCATCTTTCCAATTAAGAGCCAGTGTCCACCAACTTTGCATATGCCACATGTCAGCCAGTTTCTATAGAATTGTGCCACAAAGTATGGTAAGTTTATAATACTTTTCTTCTCAACAGCTTGCTACACCACAATATCTTTTCAATTCATTTGTATTAGGTGCCCTCCCATAGCCACCACTCAGAACTGTGTAAGCATTGTGTAAATGCAAGGCCCACTCCCTGTGTATATTATTAACATGTGTTTGTAGAATCAGGCCACCAAAGATGATCTTGGGTTCCTGGGAAAAAGATATTGCAGCCCAAGGCTGTAAAGTCTAAAAGATGTGGAACATTAAATAATGTTTGGGAACCTCTTTAAAAGAAATTAAGACTGAGAAAAAGAAACAGAAGCTGTCTATGAGGCTGAGGGAAAAAGAGGAAACCCAGTATATATGAATGTGTTGCAGAGCTTTATCAGTGTTCATACTTCTTCCACTGACTGCTTATACTGAGTTTAAACTGCAGTTTCTATTGGTTAAGATAATTTTTTTCTGGCAGGCTGGGAATGTTTGTAGATGGGTAGGATGGCTTCTGTCTTTAGTAGTCTTATGCAAAAACTTTTGTAAATAATACAGCAAATTCATTAAACAATTATGAAATAGCTGAATGAAGCAGATTTTAAGTGATCATAAGGGAACATAGAAGACTGTGTGCTCCTGATTTTAAGCTGGTAGATAGAACAGACTCTGGAATTCTATTTATGCAAACCTGTGATGTCTTATATTCAATTGTATATTTTCTGTTTCCCAAAAATCATTTGATCGCATACTTGGATATTATTTTTGTTTGACAGGGATGGAGCTCAGATTTATCAGGGACGTCAGGAACTGAAATGGCATTTTGCCAGAATTGCCATTTACTTTACTGATGGCTTTTCCCCACCCTTTATAATGCGATTTATGTTTGTTTGAGCGGTGAAAATAGCCATTGCTGCAGACGCTGGTGAACAAATTTAAGTCACCCTCTGTGTGCAGCTAAAGTATTGACTGATCCCTGCTGTTTGTTAGATTTGTGAAGGCCCCAAGCAAAGTCTAAGGCATATGCCATTGTCTCCTCCAAACCATGTGTACATAACTCAGACTGCTCTCCATCTTATCCAAAAGGAGTCCAGCCTTCCTAGGCCTCGGGTCCTGGAAAATGCCTTGCTTATTCACACATAAGACTAGCTCTGCCTGCAGCAACATGAGTCTAGAAGGGGAAAGAAAATTTATGGGAAGGGGGAGATCTGAGAGACTGGGAGGATGCATCTCTACAAGGAGAGGCAGGAAATGCCCCATGAATGTCAGATTGAGTTATTCCTGATTTCTACAAGTAATGCCACAAGGGAAATGACATGGATCATCAAAGCATTCCTTTATACCCCAATAAACTCCTTCTTGTCTTAGAAGCAGGCCCTACGCATATTAATAGAAAACTAGTGTGTGTTTCGAGTATCCAAGACAGCTATATACATTTTGCTTGATCAGACAAGAAAGAAAATGTAGGCAACACTTATAGAATGGATACAAACTCTAAAATGGGTAAAAAACTCAAAATGCTTAGAAGCAGTGTTGTTGAGAAGGGCTCAGGGTTATGAGTCCCAACCTGAAATATTTAACTGATTCATGCAAAGAGGAAAAAAAAAATGTTCAGAGATTAATCTAGCAGTGAAGGGTTTGTTTGTACAAGAAAAGCTCTATAAAGTAAGCCAAGCCTCTTCTAACAGTCTTTAGGTATTTGAAACATAAAACCCAAGTAGATATCCTGGTTTGGATACAAGCATCTGTATTGCTACCCATACTGTAGCAATATGGTACCCATATGGTGTATGTGGCTTGGGGTATTGGCATCCACATAAGCATATATATGCATATATCTAATATTACTTATATAGGTACTACATATATAAGTAGGCATTTTATAGGTGTTATATATAGTAGCTATTATTATATAGGTATAAATATTATTTATATAAAGAACAGTCCAAATTTAGGATGGTTATAAATGTCATCTGACATTGCAATTATTCTGTAAGAAGTTCTGAGCCAGTCCTGCCTGACTTTAGAGATGCCATCATAAGCCATATGGCATAAAAGTGGTGGCTATGTCAGCCTTCTTGGCTAGACTTGGAGGCACAGTTTCATCCACAGCAGGGAAACAGGAGGGTCTCAAGTCCTCTCACCTTCCTTTGCTTACTTAGAGCCTGTAAGTAAGCAAAGGACTCAGGCTGGTATCCATCTGGTGTGGATAGTCAGTAGTTTGGGATTTGAGAATGAAGATTCTCAGTAAATCATCTTGCATGCATCTGTAGCACTCAGTAATGTATTCTTCCTATTAAGAAGGAAAAGAGGCCTTTTTATGCATCTTTAGTGTGGCACATTTCCATAACAAGAACCAGTATTTTTTTTGCCAAAAGGCCCAAGAAGAGAAACTTCTTGAGCCCTATGGCAATGAAAATTAAATCTAACTACAGTTAGATTTCATTTCTCTTTTCTTCCTTGCAACATTCTTCCTAAAAACAGAGAAGACACAGCAATTTCCTTTCACTCTCTTTTGCTCAACTTCTGGGACAGATGGGTAGAGGAGAAAAAATCAGGATATATTTTATTCTGCAGTAAGACAGAGGAGCTGGAAGACAGAATAGCTGGGACTACAAGGCACAGGTTGATGTCCTTACATAGGCTTATTCAGGCCATCTCAAGAATTCCTGTTCCTATGAAACTAAGTAGCCAAATGACAACTGTGAACTCGCTACCATAGATGGTTAGATTTGTTAGAGTAATTATGAATTCTTTGTCAGTCTACTTCTATGTATGCACTCTGAACAAGACCCTTGGAATTACTTGCGCAATAATTTGTTACACTGTCATTACTCATTAATCTGAGCTTCTGCAAATGATTTTTATTCTTCTGAAGTAAAAATAAAATCCTCATTAAAGAATTTGTTTGTTTTAAAAGCTACACAAAGGATTACAGTGCTTTTGCAAACCGATGAAAGAAAAAATGTGGTTATGCAAAACATTCTCTCACACAGGCCCTTGCTTTCTACTGACTTCCAGGACCTTTGAATTGAGCCCAAAGTGCATGGCTTAGCTCTCTATAAAGCTTGGGGTCAGTAATTGGAATCACATGTCCTCAAGGCCACTAAATCTGATTGTAGGTGAGAGTGCTGATTTATATTGGAAATCTGTATTAATATTATGCAAAAAAACCTCTCCCCAAATCAAAGAAAAACCTATTATCAGATCTGCAGATGACTATAGCCATGACGATTTCTAGAAATATTTATTAAACTGTTCCTTGAATTTGCTTTATTTCTGGTAAACAGGTTATGGTGGCAAACTGAACAGGAACAAGGAACAACCTCACTCTGGAGTAAGAATGTCCACACATGGTGTTAATCAGGATAACTCGTGTGGACAAGCTATTATGTGTGACTTTACACGGCTTTTGTCAGTTGAGTTGGAAGGCACCATGAGAGGGTTAGTGGAGGCAGGTTCAAAAGCAACAAAAGGAAATGGCCCCTCACACAGTCACTGGTTGATCGTTGCAACCTGTTGCCAAAGCATATTTTGGAGGATAGAAGTTTTCAAGAGTTCATGGGGAGACAGGATAAATAAGTGTAAGAGGAATTCACTGGAGGCTGCTAAGTACACAGAAACCACATTCCACTGAGGAAATGCTCCAAACTTAAAGCAACTGAAGGCTGGGACAGCAGCTGGGAGAATTATCATGTGTGTTTCCCTTGTTCATACTCTTCCTTTGGAGACCATTTAGGATCATTGCTGAAAACAGGCTATTGGGATAGCTGAATGCTTGGCCACATGGTTATTTTTATCATAGAATAGTAAAATGATTTGGACCAGAAAGGACCTTACAGATCATGTAGTTCCAACTCCCCAGCCATAAGCAGGGACACCTTCCACTAAACCACATTGCTCAAAGTCTCATCCAGCCCCATTTATGTTCTTGAGTAGGAAAAGGGAAGACCAAGTAACTTGATGCTGAACAAAATATGCACACTTTCAACTCTTACTGCCTTAAATACTTTTCCCAGTTGGACATTTTGAAAAGAGATACTAAAAAATTGCATTACTGAGTAGCTGCAAGAGGAACAGTCTAACCAGAGTCCATATGGCACAACTACCAAGTAAACACACACTGATTTCCAGCTGTTTGAGTAAAACTGAGGGCAAAGTATAGAAGGTGATGAACTCTCCATTTGTTTCTATGCACGTTTGCCAGCGAATATTATCCCCCTCATTATCTTGAAGATCTTTGCAACAGCAAAGCCAACTGGGTGCTTTCAACTCCAGCTCTTCCTTTGACCACTATCAGTGTTTGTGTTCCTGTTTAAATAAGATAAGGAGGCTAAAAAAGAAAAAAAAAAAAAAAAAGGAAGGGGGAAGATGGGGGAGGGAGGAGAGAGTAGAGCTGACTGACACATTTGGGTTGGAATTCTCATCCTGACTTCTTAAGGAACAGGGAAGGAGGGATTCCCCCCCCAATGAATTTCATTGAAAGATTCTAGAATATCCCTCCTTTATGAAATCCTTTTTTATTGACAAAGGCTGTGTTGGAGTAAAATCCACGGGAAGACCAAGAACGGGGGTTGAAAGTCTCCTCTCCAGAGATTAAACCTTTTCGTCTCTGCTAGGTGGCTTCTTTTGTTTTGTTTTGCCTTTGTATGTGGCTTTCTCCTCCCTGGCACTGAGAGAAGTCGCTGCATTTCTCCTTCACAGAACCAGTCACGCCGGCCCTAGATTCACGCTGGGGATCTGTAAAGTTTTCCGAGCTGAAGGCAGTCACTTTTACAGCGGGGGGTGTGTGCGTGGAGTGGCGGGGAGAGAGGTAGGATATCAGCAGCAACGGGGCTCTGCCGCCAAGCTGTGGTGGCAGCTCTATTCTGCTGAGCACTTGCAGGCGGTATAATTAACCAGGCAGGCAGTGAATTAAATCTTTGTAAAGCCCACCGAGTGGGGGGTTCCTGCAAACTCTTTTCCAACCGGTCTCAGGCGGCTGGGATAACATCGGAAACAGCAGCAGCAACAAGCAAAAAGGAGGGAGCCCGCTGGACGCTGCAGGAAAGCCAAGCTCAGCGTGAGTGCTCCCGCTGACGGGCAGCTGCAGGCGGCCGATGGACAACCTCCGCTGGGCCCTGCCGCTGCGGCTGCTCTTGCTCCTAGCGCTGGTGCCTTCGCTCCGGGGCCAAGGTAAGTGCGGGGAGCGGCACAGAGCCGAGCCGCGGGCGTCTACCGGACTGCGCTGCGCCTCGTTCTCCCTTCTCCCGCCGCCTCCCCGGCGCCCGTGGGCCCGGCTCTGCGCCCGGGGCTGGCGGCTGGGGGTCCCGGCCAGGAGGCTGTGGGCGGCGGGACGCCTCGCTGCCACCGTGCTCCGGTGGGAACGGGCGGCCGAGCTCCGGACAGCGAGCTGTGATCTGCGGGTGCGTAGGGCAGTTGGATCTCTGGGCTTCCCCTGGTATCCCCCGTCGACCTCCACCTTTCCCGTACCCCTGGGAGTCCCGGGCAGGCTTTAAAGCACCTCTGCCACGTTCAAGTGAGCTGAAAGGCGTGGCGTGCACCGGTTCCGCAGCAGTTGCCCACTGCTGTCGGCTCCTGCTGCCCTCCGGGGCCGCCGCCCCCCGAGCGTTTTAGTTGTGCTCTGGAGGGTTGATGCGAGGCTCCGTCGGGACGGAGTTGGCCAGCAGCAATTGGTGAGTGGGTCTTCTGCGAGGCCGGGCAGCACTGTCCTCCCGGAGAACCAGCCGGCAGGGCCCCCGGGGGCGCCCATGGGGCTCTTGCAAGCCGATGTCCCAATAGCATCACAAATGTCGCATGTCGGGGTGTTGGCGCTGTCGTACTGTGCCCCTCTGCAACAAAAGGTGCCCGGTGCGCACGGGGGTCAGGTGAAATTGCACACAGCGAAGGTGATGTGTCCCGAAACGGCTGGTCAGGGGAAGTGTCAGGTCTGATCTGCAGGGGACCAAATTACATCCCCTCAAAAATGGGAAACAGGAGCAGGAGTTACTTGAAATCTCAGTGGAGCAGGAGGAATAGCAAAGCAAAGGATGCAGGCTTTTTGAAGATAAAATGTGAAACATTTATGAATTATGGTGTGTGATGAAAAAGCAGGGATCAGTGTCCAGGCAGCGGCTCCCTTCCCATACTAGGCACTTTCCCCCTGTTGTCTCAATACTGTATAAAAAAAGGATATTCACTTGATTTAACTTAGTGTAGCAATCCAATGCAAATATAAGTGGTAAGATATGACAAAGAAACTACTTATCATATGGTGATAATGAATTTATCATAGCTAACAGGTAAGTGACTTTTTCTATTAAAGTAACCCCAAGGGGGCCATTCAGACTTGAGGCTTGATTGCGCTGTAGTCCAGGCAAACATTTAGAAACATATGGCCTCTGGCATAGGCCTAACAATGGCAGACAAAAGCCAGTGAAGTAAGTTGTTACTATCGTAGTGTTTTGGCTCTTTGATTTTCATATAGAAGAGCACTGCTCACAGATATCCTTCAGAATATTTGCTTTTTGATAGAGAAATGTTAGCCACTCCTTTTAAAGAAGGAGGAACAAAATTAAGGTTAGAAAAGCAATATTTAGCACTAGAATCCTCAGATCACTCCTACTTTCTCTCAGGTAACAGTACATCACCAAAAATGTGGCTTTGATGTATCACAGTGGGCAGATAATAGTAATTTTAAGCATTCTGCATTATGGTAAAACATGGAAGAATTTAATCTCTGCACATTTAACCTTAATTACTGGACTACTTAGAAAAAAAGGATAAGTAATTAGATATAATTTCAGGTTTTTCCAGAGTTTTTTTGAATGCAAAATATAGCCAAATTTGGCTGTAAAAGGTATACCAGGTTTTTATTCTCCAATAAAAATCCATACTCTAATTAGCTGAGAATTTCTACATCTATAGAATTCTGAATACAGTACACTAGATAAAATTAGATTTAAATGTCTAAAAGGAGATGACAGTCCTTGCTTAGGACATTACATTTTGAAGGGTAGATTTCACTCAGGTGAAATAGTTATTGGTGACTGTAATTGCTGCAAGAAAGATACTTTTCTTTTTTTCTGCATTATTTCACATGGCCATCTGTGTTTTGCAGGCAAATGAAGTAATTACCTTGTAAGATCATGTTTTTTAAGTGCAGGCTGTTTGGGAGGGCGCCTCCATTCCTCTGTGTGACTAGAAAAAGGGGGTTTGGGTCAAAGACGAGCTCCTAAGTGCTTTAGTAATACAATTGCCAAGTTACTAGGACAACATATTTCTGAAACAGCTTCCCCCTAAGCTTGTTACCATCAGGTTTCTTAATTGCTTTTCATTACTAATGTATCAATAAATCACCAGTATCAATTAATTAAAGTCCTCATTCTGAAGAAAAAACCCCAAGGGACTGCTTCCTTCAGTGGAACTGTCCAGTGCATGTGAATATGGATACGCACATCATTCTTTGCAAGAGTAAGGGTCTTAAAAACCTTATTAATTTTATAATGCAACCTTATTTTATTGTGAAGTTTGCATTTTTTTAAAACCATTTTTGTTATTGTTTTCCTTATAATATAAACTATCACCTACTGAAGAATATGAATTGTTCACATCATTATGTCCAGTCACTGTCTGAATAGTTCATCCTCTAGCTGCGTCTTTGGCATGTCTTGGTACTACAGGCACAGACAGTTTAACTAACCAAACATCTGGAAACATGTCTATTCAGGGTGAGCTTAGAGTTTGCAATAAAAAAAATGTTCCACTGACTTTGTGGAATGAGTTTTATTTTAAGATTATGATTTTTACATGTGCATTTGTAGCAATAAATTTGTAATAAGTGTATGGGTGGAGGTAAAACTTACAAAAGGCTCAATCTGTGCTTTCTTGCCTGCTATCATAGGTAAAATCCCCCCCCAAAATCACATAGTACCAAAAAATACAGTTCTAAAATATGAGTGCTATCTCTTAAGTTAGTTTTGAGGGTTTTTTTAATAGTCCATTTTCAGACATGACAGTTTATTGCAGTCAGGGGAAGAGCAAAATGTTAAAACTCTTGGTTTTCATCTGTATAATTGAAAGCAGACTTGTTAGTGAAATCCAAGATGAAAACCCATAAACTAGTTATCAAGTTACTGCAGTATATTTATATCATTCTGTCAGATTTCAGGCAGTACCTGATAGCAGGTCAATGCATTTTCAAAAGTTATTTATTTGTTGCTGCACTTTAGCCCATTCTGCAAGTTTCATACTAACTTTACATGTGTTTTTAATAGATAGTTGTATTGAGACCAGCTTGTTTTATAATACTTTTATTAATATTTTCTGAAAGATGTGTGTTAGCCCTCTGGGAGTTGACAGAAATTTAATTATCTGGTACCATGAAAGAATTTAAGTTTGGTTTTGTGAGTTATGGATAGATCTAAAGAAGTAGGTGACAAAATCAATTCAGTAAACAGAGGACATGGATTTACTACATCTAGTAAAATATCTGTAGAGAATAAAAGGGGATGAGACAGAGAAGATCAAGAAAGAGAGCTGAAATCCAAATAAAAAACCATCAGAGTATAGTCAGGAATTTTAATGGTAGCATAGAGTGGTTTAGCATGAAAGAGATAAATGAACAAAAGCTTTTGTGAAAAAAGTACCAAAAAGTGATGGTTGGCAGTGACAGGAAGTAAGGAAAATGAGCAAAGTTAAGAAAGAACAAATTAAGAAGGTAGGTTTAGCCAGAATGGGCAAAAGTTCTTGCAAAACACTCAGAAAATATCAGGCATATGTATTTACGTGTATATTTGATGGACAGAAGTAGGCCAGCTGTTGAGATTTCAATAGTCATCACATATAATTAAACTGGGAGGGTGGATAACAGTACTCCAAGATAAGATATAGAGGTGAAGGTGCAGTATTGAGAAGACTGCAGGCTGGGAAAGGATGGAAAAATTGTCCACAAAGAAGTCTGTGAAGGAGTTATCAGGAGAAAAGGGAATACAGGGGAACAGGGCACAAGAAGCAAAACCAGAATATATAGCAGAGAAAGGGTCATTACAGATCAGTGAAGAGCCCCAGAAAAATGTAAAGAATTTCTGGCCGTAATACTTTGTGAGTAAAAATTAGTTTAGAAATGCTCCAAATAATGTCAAGTAAGTGGAGGAGTAGTCAAAATAGTACCTACAAAGATGATGTGCTGGGTAATTTATAGTGACAGAGAGAGTGTGTACGGTAATTGTGACAGAAACGTGCCTGTTTATACACTTGGTGAGAATTTTCGTCCTGCTGAATTCATTTCTGGCAAGTCACTGGAACAGTCCAGTAAAAGTTGGAAGAGTCTTCTCTGATCAACTGGGTGCACCAGTTCTAAAGAAGGACCTCCAATGCTAATGTTCTCCTGAATACACAGATTTGTATTTGTAATAAACCAGGTTGAATGGGGCTTTGAACAACCTGGTCTAGTGGAAGGCATCCCTGCCTGTGACAGGGGGTTTGGAACTAGATGATCTTTAAGGTCCCTTCCAATCCAAACCATTCCATGATTATATTTGACTGTGTAGTTAATGAAGTGTCTTGCCTTCACTTATTGAAACAAGTAGCATATTTTCCCCCCAGCTCTCGTGAATACTTTGTCTTTGCTTTGTGCTTGTATAACCTACTTAAAAGTTTTGAAAAATTGTCCTTTTGATTTCAAGTATGTGCTCTTGGATCTTACGAAGATACTGAATTTCTAGATTCTCACAAATTCTCATAAGAATTCTTTTCAGTAAATCAAATTAGTGGAAAATCTTCATTCAAAAGAAGCTGAATGACATCTAGGATGAGGTTTTGGGTACGTACTACACAAGTCTAGGAAGTATGTTGTTTTCTGGATTATGGTAGCACCCATAAATGACCCATGCTAGATAAGGATGTAAGATGTTCCCTGCTAAAGGGTTCACTTTTGAGTCTAGTCAAAATCTGGATTAAGACCTTAAGCTTAGTAATAAAGCAGTACCTAAAAAAAATCTTCTGTATCAATGCCAAAGAAAGTGTATGGATATTGAAATACTTTGCCAGATATACTGCAGCTTTTTAAGTATTTCCAAGGATTTAGTAAGCACTGGAAGGATATACTGTACAAATGCTACCAGCAGTACGTCTGTTCAAAATACTACAGTCCTCCAGCTTTGAAGTTCTTATCACAGACTAAATTTCAAATATTGAGTACTTCTAATATCAATACTTTGGCAGAAAATCTGCAAGAGCTAGATACCAGTTTGCAGCTCAGTATACATAATTTAAAAAATGAGGAAAATCTCATGTAAGAAAAAGTTTTAGTAATGTTTTCTCTGAACCAAAACCTTCTCCAAAGCATTGCCATATAATTACATGCAAAAACTGGATCTTTGTTTTCTTCATGCTCTGTAAAGCCTGTGGTTCCCTCCATACTTGAACCTTGTCCCACTGTGGATAAAGTTTATCCCACCTACTTAATGTTTCCAAGCTATTCTTTAAATATGGCAGTAGTAGAATATGAGAATCCTTCATCATTGTCTATTATTTTTTTTAATATATATATTCAGCAATAAACATGCCTACAGAGTGGATCTGTTTCACTTAAGCAGTATATAAAAGCATAGTTATTCTTGCTCATTTTCTGATCAGATGGAAATAGAGAAATCCCAGTGTGAACGTGTTTTTCCTGTGACCATTTTTCATGAGAAAATACAAGAATGCTTAAGCATATGTATGTTCGATACTTTGAGACATGCTGCTTTGTCATATTCTCAGATCTTTCCTATTTCAGTTGCTTTAATTTGAATATATATATATTTGGACTTAATTCAAAATGCTAAGATTTATCTGAAGGCTGTCATTTACTTCAATATGTTTTGGATTAAGCTCACCATACAAATGAAAGGACTAACAATCATAGAATCATAGAATAGTTAGGGTTGGAAAGGACCTTAAGATCATCTAATTCCAACCCCCCTGCCATGGGCAG
>WYDI02025065.1:0-68434 GCA_009867235.2 Psittacus erithacus | reverse complement strand
GAAGTTTAGATTGGATATAAAGAAGAAATTCTTTACTGTGAGGGTGGTGAGGCACTGGAATGGGTTGCCCAGGGAAGCTGTGAATGCTTTGCCCCTGGCAGCATTCAAGGCCAGGTTGGACAGAGCCTTGGATGACATGGTTTAGTGTGAGGTGTCCCTTCTCATGGCAGAGGGGTTGGAACCTGGTGATCTTAAGGTCCTTTCCAACCCTAACTATTCTGCAATTCTAAGTACACATTTTGTATTCACACATTGCCTTCTTCCAGGTGATATGACAGTGCATGCCCATTAGCCAGGCCAGGATAGGCTTATAATAGGGCACAATTGTATTAAGAAAGGGATTCTGGGTTTAAAAAGAAGGAAAAAACTAAAACAAAACAAAAGAAGCAAAACCACCACCATCAACAACAACCCACAAAAACACAGCCACCAAAACCTCACATTTTAAAACACATGATCAAAAGTCACTTAACTGTTCAGTCAGGAACAATGTTTCAGAACATATGACCTTGTCCTATTAAACAGTTTCTAGCCCAGAGAGAGTCACAAGATAGTATACTTATAAAATGTTATTCTGATTTGAGTAGGCCTATTTCTTCCCCATTTCTCTCCAAACACTGTAATTCCAAGCAAATTTCATCATTTGCAATCATACCTTCTGATACTCAGCTGACAATAATTTGCACTGGCACTTTGACATTTTTTCCATAGCACTGACCATATTTTAAAAGATATGTCCCAAGTGTCCACCTTCTTTATTCCTTCCATTTAAATAACGACACTGCAACCCAAACCACTTGTTGAAATAAAAAAGAAATCCCGCAAATTCTAATGGACCATCTGTTGTACAAAAAAAGCTCACAGCTTGCTAAGCATATTCAATCAGAAGAATTTAAATACAAACATCAATAAATAAAGCAAGCTTAATTGCAAATTCAGATATATCTTTAAACATACTGTGCTAGAGAATAAATCCCCAGGTCTTTGCTTCAGGGGCATTAGTATTCTCTTATAGTTCTCGCATTGCAGTACTGAGGAAGCATGAAAAAATCCCTGAATAGTCAGCCTTAGCCATGGGCCAAGTCCCTTTATAATGAATCTTCTGCACCTGGTCGTGGCAAGGCTGATGTCTTTAAAGTTACATTTTTGTTGGTTAAATCACGGAATAGTTAGGGTTGAAAGTGACCTTAAAGATCATCTTGTTCCAAACCCCCCTGCTATAGGCAGGGGCACCTCACACTAAACATTGCCTTGCATGAAAGGCAATGTGTTCCCTGATTAAGGAGGAATATTAGGACAGCTCCTCCTCCTGTGCTTTCCTTTCCTCCAGCAGCTGGTGAGCACGCTGACATCAGCAACTCTTACCTGACACCACATAGTCTCTCATCAGTGACCATGTATCCATACAGTTCACACCCACTTAGAGCCCAAAGGGAAGATCAGCTAAACATATAGATTATAAGATATAACATAGATTATTATATTACTTCAAATATCTGAAAGCATCTTATTCCTCAACAGCACTTTAAACTGCTGTAAAAATAAGACCTTTCTTTCTGTGTTGAAAGATGACAGAAAGACGATAGCCTACTATTAACATATACAAGTTTTTACACTTACTAATTTTAAAGAACCATTGCTTCTGGAAAAGAAAGACTGTTCCACTTCATCTCAGAAACACACAACTCTTTACTGATTGCAGAATCCGAAGATAACGGCAAGAAGACCTGAGATGGACAGAAAATAACTGGACTTCTACAACCTGGGATGCCTTGGCAGAGGTGAAGAAACAACTCCTTATATGTAGCTTAATTATAATTTCATTTAAGTTACTTAGACCAAACCAGAACCCTGTGATGTTAACATTATAAATGAAGGCAGAACTGCTCTTTCCAAGAGGAAGTAACTGTGACCTCATAGCATCAAGAGGGAAGGACACTGAGTTCCCTCTCACTGCTCCTCCCCAATCCTTACGTATTCGCTGCAGTCACCTTACAGACTCACAGCCATATTTACAACACCTCACACAGCCTCCCTCCAGCTTCAGAACAGGGGCTCAGGAGGGAATATATCTCTTGCTAAGCATGATATAGGCACAACATTCCCATTTGTACTAACTTTCTCTATTTTCTGCTGTGAAGTGCTCGGGTCACAGATATAATAACTAAAGGTAAGACATGCCTTTCAATGTCTTGCAGTGTCAGTAGCACATGATACTGATTATCCATGTTCAAGACCTATGGGAACAGAAATAAGTAGCTGAACCATGGTTTGTCCACTCAAAATGGCCACAAGAAATTTAGTATGGAAAAGATCTTCTGCTGAACCCTCCTGGAAGGCATCATTTTGGCTCTCTGATTCACATACAAACCACATTGTCTCAAAGCAGAGCCTTTACAGCCTCTGTGGAGTGGGAGGATTCTTGCAGTTGTGTAGCTAGAAGGCTGCTAATCCCTCCTTAACAGAAATATGAGTGTCTACAAAGTAATCTTTGTCCGTGTTACACTAGTATGCCAGTACAGGCTTTTTTTTTCCACATAATTATACCAGTACAGCATTCATAGTGTAGACAAGGGTCTTCACCTCCCAGGTTAGCAGCTGCCAGTGTGCTGGTAAATCCTATTAAAATCCACAAATCCAAATTCAGGGAAGCAACACAGTTTGTGCACTTACCCTCCAATGCAAAAAATTATAATAGTCTTTCCTCATGGCTTCACAGACACTCCATTTTAACACTGTATACTTCTGATTTCATACCTCTTTCTTCTGTTATCTCAAATTCCTCTTGCCCCTTCCCCCAAGTTTTCATGAGTGTCAGACAGCTGGTGATTAAAAGCAAACCCCAGAACTAACAACGTTTCATGAGTTCAGCGTGATACATAGAATCTTTGGTACCACACTGAGGCATGGATATCGACATCTTAAGAGGATTTCAGTTAGATGAGAAATGGTTTATTGATGTCAAATGCACTCCCTAATCCTGCAGTTACAAACACATCGATCTCCTCTGGCTGAGATTCAAAGCCAGACTTTGAAAGAATATGTATGCACTGCACTGCGCACCTGTCAGAACAGAGCTAGAAATCACAAACTCAGAGAAACTTAACATTTGTCTATTAAAAGGAAGAGTTCTGTAATTACAAATGACCTGAACTTTGTCTTCCTAATGGAAGAAATCACATCCATTTCAATTAGACTGCTTGAAGAAAATGAGGAAGACTAAGCTTATCAAAACATGCCACACTAGACAGAACACAGCCCTGATCCCAGCTGCCTCAGTGCTTTTATACAATAGTACCTGTGTACAGCAATGGGTATTGCCGAGATGCTATGAAGCTTATATTAAACTTGGTCCTCATAAGTTGCAGGAATGCCGCTAAGTTCAACACAGAATAGCCATGCTGCAGTAAATGTTCTTAGTGCTTGCTATGTTAAGCACCTTTTAAAATCTTCTTGAAAATATGACAGAAAATTGCAAAATACAGCTTTTTCAGGTGCTTGTAGTCATCAGAAGTATTTTCAATATCTGGTATAGAATCATGTTATATGACTTTGGTATGTTACACCTGTTTAGAAATGGACTGCAAGATAACAAAACTAGTATCATTTCTATCATCATTACCATAAACACAGAACTTAAGTTCTTTATTGGCATAGCTCAGGTCTATTAATGCAGTACAATGTAAAACTTAAAATCATATTACATCCTTTATATATCAGAGGATACATCTTGGCATACTCATGCATGCTTTACAGGGAAACTATATCCAGGTAACTAGCACAGAGAGTTAAAACTATTCACAGAAAAGGATAAATAAAATATAATAAAAATCAACAGAAAAGAGAAACACAGTCATGCTGGTTAATAACTAGGTATCAATCAAAACTGTCATACTGTCATGATACCTCCTCTTTAAGCCAAAAGTTTAATCAGATCAACAAGCTGTGCTCAAGTTACTTGAATTCAGTGGAATTAACTTCTCTACAGAGCATAAAGCCATCAGGAAGGAAGAATTTCTCCCAGTGTCCTGAAATGCATGAAAATCCAATATCCAAACATCTATGAGATCCTATCTGTTCAAAAAGCTTGTATCACAAAAAAATCCCACACATTCTGAACATGCCAAGGATTCCCCTCCCGTTTAATAGATTTCTTTTAACTACTGGAACTGATGGAAAAAGACTGGTAATTATTATGATGTATTAAAACACAGAAAATTAGTTCCTTTGTTTACCACTCTACAGGGACACTCTGAAGTAATAAAATTGCATGTTTCATTTTTCATGTGATTAGTGGCAGTACTTATCTTGGATATACCAGGCAAATTGAACTGCTCTGCTTGTTTCATGTTTTACCATTTTTCATGTTGCACTAGTTCTTCAGAGCCTGCATTTTTAACTATGTAGGTGCCAGAGTAATTTGTTTCCCTACAGTAACTTGCATCTTTTGAAAACTATTCATAAACATTAAGCCCAGCAGGGAACCATATGATGACCTAGTCTAAGTTCCTTCACAACACAGGCAAATCTTACAAGCAAGTTCACAGACATATTTTGTGAGCAGCCAAGTTGATAGGACCCTACCCAGGGGTAGGGCCATGCACAGTCGTGCATAGGATAAGAATCTGAAAATCATTAAAAAGAAGCATGTAAGTCGCTTCTACACCCAGCCTGCCTCTCTCATTCATCATACCTAATCAGTACTTTGGAAACAATTCAAGTAGCATACTAAGGCTGAAGAAAGCTTTTACAATGTAGCATTAAGCTCCTGTTACTTTACACCATGATGACTTATTTAACAAAGTATAAATCTTAAGTGTTATGCCCTAGGCAATACATCTTTGCCGTATTTCCTCCCCCACCCTGTGAAGTTCAGAAAGCCTAGTGCAAGCTGGTTCTCACTGATAGCACACTAGCTACCCCTCAAGCATTCCAAACACAGGGTGAGTTTTGCCTGCGAATGCTCACAGCTGTTTGACAGTGGGCCAGCTGCCACTTCAAACTGGCATTAGTGCATCATTCAAAGACATGGTTTCATAAACACCCAGATAACAGTTTCCCAATTATAATTCCTTTTGGATGCTGGAGCAGCACATTATCAGCCTTGTCTCCCTTCCTCCATAAGCTTTTAAGTGGGCTCTGTGAAAAGGAAATGTGTTTTACTTTTCTCACCTTTGCTCCCCAGAATGACTTCCAGCTGGTATTTTCAAGTCAAAATGCTATACTGAGTAGTTAAGCTACCAGCACTAACAGGTACCTTAACAGCATAAGCAGTGATGGCTTAAGGATTGTCAGTACATAGCATAAGGATGATAATTCTTATCTAAAAGAGAGAGAGGGAAACATTTTAAGAAGTGTCAAAATTCCCTTCCGGCACAGTCTAAGGAGCAAATATTTCAGTTCCTTTCACTTTTGTGGCACCTTGCATTGGCTTAGAGACCAGTCACAGTTCTTGCCCTCTTTTCAGTGAATGAAACATGACTGATACAGTTTCAGATTGTGTATGTATGTGTTTATCTATATTCTGCATAGCCTGCACCTGTTAATCACACCACAAAAATCAAATCCACGCATCTCAAAGCACACTGGAAGTCAGTCATTAAATGCTACGGAACTTACAGCAGTTCTGTAGTGACAACAGCAGAGGCATAGGCAGGTACACAGAAAAATTCAGTTACTGCTTCCTGTCCACAAGTTTACATTTAGAAACAAACGAATGTTTTTTATTTTGTTTTTGCTATTATAAAGCATGAACTCTGCAAGCAGATACATACATCCACTGACAGGGTCAGGATCCACAAAGTACTAAAAAAAGGAATAACCACCTCAACAAACAAAGAATCACCATCCATCCAAAATCCAGCAATTTACTTTTCCTAGTATCAGAGCTAAAGAAAATGCACTCTGGAGACATGCTAACCCTTAAAAAGCTCAAGTACAGAAAACAAAGCAGTCCCTGGGGACATTGAAGGAAAAGAATGAGCAACCCTGACTGCATATCCTCAGTTCATACAACCAATACAACCCTGCAAATGCACTATATTTGCAATTTAACACTACTGTGCCAGATTACCAAAGGACAAGAATTAACCCACTGAACCACACAAGGCACAGCAGATGAACAGGGCCCAAACCCACAAGACTTAAGAATCAACTTACCTCAGTAAGGCTGTAAAAAAATTGTGGAGTGGGCACCTGAGCAATAAACTTCCTTTTAGCTTGATGTTTTCTTTCTTCATGCTGATGTTGACCTCTAATGCTTATTTTTACTACCTCTAGAATTTGCCGTGTGCTGTGAACTACATTGCCATGTATCATGTGTCTTATCTTATTTTACTTCATCATGATAACCTGAGTTATTTTTTAGCATCAGAGATCCTAAACGTTGCATAAATCTTGAAGAGAATTCACCCATTCTGATTGAAAATGGGAATACAGCGGCCTTTGAGGTTCAACAAAGCTTAACCTGCAGCAGTGGCATCCGAGCCACAGGACAGCATTAAAGACCTGATTTCTGACAAATTAACAAGAAGTACAGGGAGGATACAATGTAAGTGATCATGATGACAGTTCTGTAAGCATATCTTATGGAACAAAACTGTTCTTACACAGAAATGCTTAACACACACACACACACACACACCCCCCATATCCCATTAACTACACATGCCCTAGGCCTTAATATATAATCCTTAAAATGGAGAGCTTACTGTGGAACATCTCAGCGGGAAGAATTCAAAATCTTGCCTAATTTGCACTAAAAAGCCAAATTGATGTCATCAAGCGGTGCCTTGTACATTCCAGCAACAACATGCCATCTCCTTAGAGCTATGTTTCTATACCCAAAGGGCAGCCACCATAAATGTATTCCTCAAAATCAAATATGCTTGCATAACAACTGGCTAACGAAAACTACTCAAGAGCAGTCAGAGATTATGTCTTAGTGATGAGCACTAGCAGAAAAAGCTATTCATGAAACTCCTCAAGCCTTGTGCTCCTTTCCCAGCAGACCTCATGCTGTTAGAATGGGAAATTGTAAAATGCCAACGTTCTTGCTGAAATCCAGCACATGTGTTGAAGACAGCTAGGTGCTACTGATCAGGGATCAGATACAGAGCTTCTCCTAGAGACGCAAATTCCAGGATAGCAGAACACATAAGCTCTCACAGTCCATTTCCAGGCCTATTTTAAACTGTTCAGGGCCCCAGAATGCTAAGGGATATAGATAGTATAACATGGAGGAGATCAAATACTTCTAAAGTAACAAAGCCAGGATCTTGTTTGTTTCATGAACAGGGATCTTTACTTGCCAACTGCAAACATAAGCCTTGGGCACTGCATATGCTAGAGAAAGAAACAACAAAAAAAAAAAACAATGCAAAAAAGCAAGTTGCAGTCTGCTGATGCCTCCTGATGCCCTTCAAGATGTTTTAAATTGATAACATAAGGTGTGCCAAAACATTCTTAGCTATCAGAGAGCCTCATAGCCCTCAGGGGGAAAGAGAAGCCTGGTAACCTTTCGGTATAAAAGTCTGGGTGCAGCCTGAAGACCTTCACCAGCCATAAGTCATCACCTTAAGTAGGCAACAGTGTGCTGGTCAAGTTGTGAAGGGATACACCACTGGACTGAATGCAACATTTTTGAAATCAATAAGGTTACATGAATCCAGAGGGCAAAATTCAGTCTTTTCCTTCCCTCCCCCCCCCCCCCCTTTTTCAGAATTATTCAGCAACATGCTACAGTCAACTATTAAGGGAAAATACAGATCAAAGCAGTAAGCAGAGGTGCCATGCTTGTAGAACATTTCCATTGTTCATGTCTAATAACTGCATAAGGGAAACCAGGGCCTCCATGAACTTACGCAAATAACAGTAATTCATTTCAAATCCACTTTATATAGCAAGCCTGGAAATGTTGGCAGCTGATTGATACTTCTGTTGATGATGACTGAAGTTGTCATGGTCCACATGAGCCACAAAAACTGTTTTTGCAGTTGGATAAAACAATTTCAGTAAAATCACAAAAGAGGTAACCCTGCAGGAGAAAATTAGTATCTTTTGTTTCTTCCAGCAGATCCCTAAGCAGCAATGCAGCAGAAGGTTTGATCAAGCTCTTTCACCCCCATAACTAGATGGAAGAGGCAAATTCCAGTTCATTAAAACTGTACATTTAGACAAAGGCTCATAGCAGCGCAAATGTACAGAAACGCCTGCAATACTGTATTCTGTCTACAGAGTGCAGTATTAGCACCACAGGCTAGGCAGTAAAACTGTTAGGGAGCTTGCTTGCTGACTTGCTCCTGAGAGACCAATGAACAGCCGCGGCTAACTTCCTGTTACGGGACGCGCTCGCGCGCAAGTGTTTCAACGCATAGCCCGCAACTAACAGCGAGAGTCCAGGCGCAAGATGGAAAGAACCAGCACCATCTAGTGCTCAGGAGCAGACGGCGCAAGCAGAACATGCAGAATAGATCGACAATTTTTCGGCGCGGAAGTACAGAATACGCGCTTCCAAGGAGATTCAGGCTGCACGTACCTTGCAAGTAAAAAGGGACTCTGGCGCTGGCAGAAGCTAAGCAGATTTGCCTGTCACTACCTTCATGCTAAGACTTTATTAAAGGTCTTCTACCCAAGCTATAAAGTAATAATAAATAACAGTTTCCAGACTGTGACTGATCAAATTGCATGCTTTCTTTGCATTCTGAGCACTCCTTCAGAAAGACAGTTCAGAGAAGACATTTTAGGTTTCTCCTTCCTTGGTAATGAAAGGTCTATCTCATGTTCCAAAAGACAGCTATCAACTTCTAGTGGCATACAAATATTTGCATGCTCTCAGCTGCACTCCAGACATCTAGAACTGTTAAACACAGATCAGAAGTATCCTACACTACAAAACCAAGACCAGTTGTCTTCTGCTGATCAGTGCAGTGCATGGACACTGACATCCACAGATCTCACTTGCTAAGTGTTTCCACAGCATGCTGCTGAAACTACATTGTCTCATTCTTTCTAGTAGGACCCAGAGCTATTTTATTTTGGTGCCATTTCCCTAGTCAATATGCTGAGTGGCAAATCCCAGAAGCCTAAATAAAACTCAAATATCAAAATCATCACATATTCAGATATGCACAGTCAGTTATCAGCCGTAGACTTCAGGAGAAAATTTAATTACCACTGGCAAACTCAGTTTCCTGCTGTTAGTTAGAAGTGCAATTTGCATTGAATAATAGAGAACATGGAATGATTTTTAATGTCTGAATTTCTAATTTCCCCAGCAGGTATTTTAATTACACACCATCTCAACAGGAACAGAGATAAAAAGGCCACAAAAATAACTTAATTGGTGTTGATCACCTGGGACACAGAAGTGTACCACAGAGCAGACTGCTTCGCAGGCATCATTCAACCTACTGGGACAAGACAAACAAGCTGTCACTCTGACTGCTCAGTATGACACTGCCAAAAACACCGACAGACTCCCTACAGAACAAGTAGTCAATAATTACTGTCTCTGTAAGAGCTGGGACTCTTACCTTCTGATTCTGCCTTTCTTGATTTCCTACTTACTATACAGAACAAACAATGCAGTAAAATTGCTTCTGCACAAACACAACACAACAGTTCCTGGATGAGGCATTTTACTATGCCCCAGCCTAACTTCTGGCAGAATGCAACCGCTAATCCAACTTTAAAGTAAACTCTTGAATGCAGGTCCTTTTCATCAGAGCAAACAGCCTATATTGAGCTCAGTCTCTAATTAACTGAAGAGCATGCCGCAGAACTCTGACCTCTAAGGTTTTGAAAATAAACCTTCTACAAGTGAATCAAGCATAGGCAGTCATCTTTGCTCTGTCTGTCTGCAAAAACCCGGGACCACAGTTCTGAAGAGGACTGAACTGCCTCATTAAAGAGGGGGCTGGTGGTATTACTCAACTGGGGCACAAAAAGCCACCCAAAGGTGCAGTTTTCAACAAACTTAGTTGGATCAACCTGAAGTCCGTTTTCTGTTGGTTTTTTTTTTTTTTCCAGTCATAAGAGCTGAAGTGAGAGATGGGATTGCATATTGTTGAAGAAGCGAGGGAAAAGGAGGAAAACTAGACCTACACCCCTTCAGCAGCAGTTTCCAGTGAAATCAAATTAAGCTTATCACAAAACCACACTCATTTTCACAGAAGGCCCAGCTAAGAGATATCACTGCTCACCTTGTCAGAAAACACTGTTGCATGACACAGGAATTAGCTGTCATCAATGATCAGGAAACACCAAGATGTGTACCATAAGTTTTGATCAGGAATTTTTCAGGCTTCTCATAACCATAAACAAGCCTTTTTGTTGAAACAGAAAAGGGCACATATTGTTTGGACAAGAGTGTTATTCTAGAATAATTTCATAGTAAAAAAAAAAAATGAAGAAAACAAATGAACAAAACACATTTTTCCTAGAAAAAAAGCCCCAACAAAACAGCAGTTACTGAAATTACTTGCACAGTATGCAAGTGACAAATTCAGGGCATTAGCCAGAAAGATACCAGATAATCCATGGAAAATTTCTTGTTCATTTTTCCATCTTTCTTCTCTTATTCTCCATTGAAAGACCACTTGAATCCAGCCTGAAGCACTACAGTAGGATCTTGTTAAAAGTTACCAGGTTCTCTACAAAGAAAAGCTATTCTCCAATCAGTTGGTAAGAATCCTTGCCATACCTAAAGACGGCATTTTTCACCTGCTAACTTCTGAACCTTTTCACCACTCTCTTCCCATGACTCTGAAAACCTTGTTATATCAGAGTATTATCTCTGATTCTACAAAAAAACTTGAGCGTCTCATCTCATAGTGCTGCAAAGACCAGAGAATAAAACCAAGCAGACTATTTGCCACAGGACACTAAAAGAAGCAGGTTCCTAAATGCCCCCAAGGTCTCACCTTTTAAGCTATCAATACTCCTTAAGACATTCTCAGAGATCAATCCCTATGCTTCTTATACACTGCATTACCCATTCTGAAATGCACTTCACTCCCACGCTAACACACAGTTGCTTTGGTGCCCGAGCAATCAGACAGCTGCTGTTCCCGTTACCAGATTTGGACTCTTCTCCCAAGTAACATACAGTAGTTATTTCCATCCAGAAATATCAGCTGCTGTGCAATGATTACCCCAAATGGTTAATGCTTTGCATCTAACCTCATACTTAACCTCATGATTTCACTGAAAACATTGTCCCCTCTACCTGCTAATGTGCACTGGAACATCAGGGCAATCAGCCTACAGCTTGCTCCTCCATTCTACTTTAAACTTCACTAGCTGTGAGGGAGGAAAGCAGGAAGGGGTTAAAAAGGGTTCAGAAATTTACAGTTTCCCTAGAAAAGAAGATAGAGAATATATCTGCCAAAAGAGGTATTTCAGGAAGTCCTACCACCAGATGTAACACTGGTTTGACTTGAACTGTTCCACAGTCCCTCATGTCCCTAGTTAACCCTTCTTCTAGCTGCACTACAGAGCTTAGACATTAACTTGATGTAACATGAATAACACAATGCCCATCATTAGTTCTTGTTACTCAGCAGAAAATCAATACATGCCCTGTTACAGCATAGAACATGTTGTTACTCTACTCCCTGCGCTCTGAGGAAGCAGCTTCTGCAGCCAAGCTTTACACAGCCTGTAGCAGAGGAAAGGCAAAAGATCCCAGCAACAATTCCAGCAGCGAGGATGTTGAAAGCCTTAGCTACTGATCACAAGAAAAATGGTTTTGGAGGTAACTGGTACCACAAACTTTAGAAAGCTTTGGATATTTCCTTACTGGGAGATCTCTTGTCTTTGCCAAATAAGCTAGAATCAGGACGCTATGGAAACATTTAAGGAATGCTGCATTCTGGTCTTAATTTTGTTAGTTAAAGCTCTGCTCCTAACAAGCACAGTAAAACCCCATATCCATATTTGCAGTCATGGTATGTACCTATATTTACAAAATCCCCAACTTAGTTGACTAAAAAAAAACAAACCAAAAAACAAAAACAAAAAACCCATCACAAAAACCAAACAAAAAAGCCTCACCATCCCTATAGAAACTAAATAATCCTACTTTATAGTGGGGAAAAATGAGGGACAATTAGGCAAAGATATGATCATGGGTGTACATCAATATAGGGGAAGATGGGAGGTGATGGAAAAATACTGATTTGGACCCTGCAAATTGTTTGTGCTCCCCTTCCTATCTGGCATGCATTGAAGAGCTGTTCGTTATGTTGGGTCTTCTGCAGGCTGGCAATCATGCAGAATACAGTCATTTTAGAACACACACACACAAAAAAAGGCATTTATGCCAAAATCAGCACAGAATAGATGCACTGTGAACAGAACAGGGAACTCTTCAGGCCCCATTCTCCAGTGACATGTGTGCCGAGTCACATTTTGTATTGACTGTTTATAGCATTTGTCAATACTTGCTACAAGCATGAATGGATTTGGCTCCACAAGGTAAGAAAAGTATCTTAATTTTGCAGGCAGGACAGTGGTGACTAAGATAGAATCATTTTTCCAGGGACATAGAGAAGAACAACGTCAGAAATCACAAGTTGAACACAGACATCCTGGGATTCACAACTATGCTGTGAATAGCGTTGCTTTACCCACCCTTCCGGATAGCCTTTTTCAAGTAGCCATATGGCATTGCTTTACCAGTTCCAATGAAGCAACAGCCACCTAGCAGTTCAGGACAATTCTTTTGCAGCCTACAGTAATAAAACCTGACAGGCTGGGAAAGAAGGGCTCACCTGGAACCAGAGGGCAAAGACTCAAGTCTGCAAGAATATCAACCAAGCCAGTCCATGGCTCAGTTAATTATTTCAGATCACTGTCAGAACATATGAGATCATTCACAATCACAACCACACAAGTGCTTTCACACCCAATGTCCACATCCTTCTACAACAGTATGATCTTCAGAAAATGGTACAGATGATGTGTCCGTGAATACAGATGATTCAGACAGTGAATTGCAACTCCTAGGACATCATCTATACAAGCAACACTGTAAACCCAGTGCTCTGCTGTCTGTGGGACACTGCCTATGAAGAAAAACAAAAAGGAGGCATTAACAGATGCAGTGATAAGGAAGAGAAAACAAAAATAAATTTTTACTTTCCCAAATACCTTCCTGTCAAACGGAATGCTGAGACAGAGTTATTGCAAAACCCTGCCTGCTGATATAATTGAAAACCTTGCAGCACTGCCTATTCTTGCACTGCCTAACACTCTGTAAAAAGCAGTGTGCCAGACAAGCATTTTAAGCAAACTTGATAGGGGGTAAGAGAAGGACCTTAAAGGCATGGGTAAATGCATACCCGCCTCCACAGCAGTAGTATTCAACTATAAGGACTAAATGTTCCCTGTGCTCTCCATTCAATTTAAAAATAACATGGTGGGAAAATGGTACCAAGAAGCATGGATAGGTTGTCCATGCAGGAGAAACTGACTGTAAAGCATGACTGAGCCAGTGCACTCATGTAGCTTTTACCGTAGTCAAACTTGTCTCCCTCCTTCTTTTTGGAAACTCAGTCTTCAGGTATTGGGAGACAGCTGTGGAAGGACCGCCCTGGTTCATCTTTCTCACTCCTCTGGTCTAACACTGCTAGTGGTGCAACAGCTTTCTTCTCTGTAGATCCTGCCGCCCAAAACAATCTCCAAAATATCTACACACAAAGATGGTCCTCTTCTAGCCACAATCAGAACTGAATAAAGTGAACACAAAAAGTCCTATGCTGCAACAGGGAGCTTAACTCTATAAATACACCCCAGAAATACTAAGCCAGTGCACAGGACACATTTACATGGGAGCTAAGATGCTTTCAAGAATTTTACATTGAGATTGTGCTGACAGATCATTAGTTTTCCTACCTAATAAAATTTCAACCTCTCTTCCATGGCAGGTCATTGATTCTCGTAAACCATTTATCCAAAAGTGAAATATTTTGAAACCTTTTTTTTCCTCTCCATCTTGAACTAGGGAGGACTAGTATATGCAAACAAAATACATCTGGGTACTGCACACCCTTTTCCTATTAGTTCTGTGCTGTGCTGTCAGCCTAGGAGACCACATAGCACTCCAGACAAGGAGCCCCTTCCAAACAGAAAATCAAGGAGCATGATGCATCTCAACTACTATTTTTATGAGGTACCACAGCAGCAGTTACATCTAAACCAGAGTACACCAAGTAGTCTGTCAGTTTTCCAGTCTCAGATAATCTGGCCAGTGTATCAAAATGTTTAGAAATGATCAGTACAGTTCAATTATCATTAATGACAACCAGTGGGAATGAGATGATGTTATGTTGGAAGTACAAGGACATGCTGTCCTACCTGGGGCAATTTCAAAGAGATGTTTCCCTGGTTCATCAGGATTAGGTGGCAGCTCATTCACCTGATTGCCTTGCAGTAGTATCAAGCCCTGTAAGGGACACAAACACCAGTGAAAAGGGAAAGGCTACAGAGAGGATGGCAAAAGTAAGATAAGCATAACAGACACAGCAAATTTAAGCCCCAATTTTCCACAGAGCCCATCTCCTTTCCACCCTTCTGAGAAAGAAAAGATCGAGCTGGGCATGTACCTGCCTCACCCATCTTTTTCTCTCACACTGAGCACTTCTGATAAAATGATCTTTCCTCTAGAATAATACTCTGAACATGCACAGGATATTTCAATATTCATAACTTATAGAACAATAAATACTACTCTATATCCAACAGATCTGCATCACCCCTCCAGTGTTGCTATGTTTAAAAAAACCCCAAAAGATGAAAAAAGTTCCAGAAACAAAATTACCCTGCCCACATTGCCTACATGCAGACTGTTCAACAATGTGGATTACTGCTATTCCATCTACAGAATATAAATGCAAAAATTATCATGAAAGAAAAAAAATAGAAACTGTGAAGTTATTCTTTATTGAGACCTTCAGTTTCTCTATCCTTGGTTTTGCTTTAAGGAAATTATGCGTTAACATTTTTATCTCAATAGTTTCCTTGTATTTAAAAATTAAAATTCTGTTCTTCGTGTAACAGCAAGAGGTGGGGCTGAATGTTCTGTACCACATCATAAATTTGTGCACAACGCATTTGACATACATAGATTTGAAAGGAAAAAAAAGCCTGAATGATGACAGGAGGGATCCCTCAGAAGACAGCCAGAGATATTCAGCCAAACTCTGCAAGGGGCCAAAACCAGCACCTGCTGGCTCCACAAAGCATCCTAGAACGGAAGACTGAAGTGAACATTATATATTTTTGTGTGCATTCTCTCCATGTAATAGCTGCCTGATGCTGGTAACTACAGCAAACTGTGAGCAAGGCATGCTGAAAACAATGAAAGACTATTAAATACTCTAGGCTCTATGCTACTCAGCCAAGAAATTTATCCTCACTCTGCAACAAGCAGCGCAGCCCAAACCAGCAGTGTCTGCAGATCCACTGGGCAGACATTTATCTTTCTTGCTGCAGCCCTAGCACTAAACACAGATGTTGCAACTTGCACAGCTGCTGTGCTCCAGGAGAGAGGAAGGAGAAGGATTAGACCTAAATGACACTCTTCTTTCTTCCTTTCCTATGCTGCAGGAAACAAGGAGCATTGCCCACCAGAATTCCAGAGCAGAGCTGCTATGTGAACAGCTGGGGTGTGGGTAAAGGGCTGAGATAGAAGAGGACAGGGCAGATAAGCAGAGAAGTACCTCTCTGCACTGTAACCTCCACCATGAATTCCCAGCTTCTAAGTAAGATCAGATCAACCATGGAACAAGAATTCCTAAAAGGATCAAGTCTTGCCATCCTCATAACTCTGACACCTTAACTAAAAAGACAAAATATTTCTGATATCAGCATCCTGAAAAATTAAAATTGTACCATCAATTACCAACATATACAAACCGCCTTCCACCAGAAGGCAAAGAGCAAAATTCCCAAGCAAATTAAAGCCCTATGCACACTGCAACTCATGAGATTCATGAAAAATTGAGGCAGTGTCAGGGAATATTATGTCAGACAGGAACAAGGACCAAAACATTAATCATAGACAAATGGAATAGTTAGGGTTGGAAAGGACCTTAAGATCATCAAGTTCCAACTTCCCTGCCATGAGAAAGGACACTTCCCACTAAAACGTGTCAGCCAGGGCTCTGTCCAATCTGGCCTTGAACAAACCCAGAGATGGAACATTCGCAACCTGCCTGGGCAACCCATTCCAGTG
Organism: Psittacus erithacus; assembly: GCA_009867235.2. Lineage (NCBI taxonomy): Eukaryota > Metazoa > Chordata > Aves > Psittaciformes > Psittacidae > Psittacus > Psittacus erithacus. The sequence continues at coordinate 52,197 of WYDI02025065.1, read as the reverse complement.
CCTCACCACCCTCACAGTAAAGAACTTTTATCCAATCTAAACTTCCCCTGGTTAAGTTCTAATCCGTTACCCCTTGCCCTATCATTACAGTCCCTAAAGAAGAGTCCTTCCCCAGCATCCCTGTAGCCCCCCTTCAGATACTGGAAGGCTGCTATGAGGTATCTACACAGCCTTCTCTTCTCCAGGCTGAACAGCCCCAACTTTCTCAGCCCATCTTCATACGGGAGGTGCTCCAGTCCTCTGATCACCCTTCATGGCTCTCCTCTAGACTTGTTTCAACAGCTCCATGTCCTTTTTATGTTGAGGACACCAGAACTGCACACAATACTCCAAGTGAGGTCTCACGAGAGCAGAGTAGAGGGGCAGGATCACCTCCTTTGACCTGCTGGTCACGCTTCTTTTGATGCAACCCAGGATACGGCTGGCTTTCTAGGCTACGAGCACACAGTGCTGGCTTATGTTAAGCTTCTCAGGGACCATCGATCAAGTGAACACAGTACAATTTTCAAAGACAAGACCCTGAGTTTTGCTTCTGCCCAAAGCTGAGGGGTTTTTGACATTGCGCAGTTCTTCTTTGACAAGGCAGTTCTCTGAAACAAAAATGGTTTAATCAAATACGCTGAGGCCCACACTCCCTCTAAGCAAAACTACCCAGTTTCAAAGTGGGTAGTACCTACAAGCCAGTACAAAATAAAAATTAGGTCTTCCTTATCCAATAATGCAAGCGTAAATCCCCATTTGAAACAGTTACCTAAACCTCACATCTATAATTAAGCTGAACTCAGGGCTTGATTCAGAGTCCTGTATTACTTAAGAAAAAGGCATGCTTTTGTGGCCTCTTTCAGTGAGACAAACCTTTGGTCCATGAGCATGATATTTACTCTAGAAGAGGTTACAGAGGCATAAATTGGTTGAACCAACATCCTTAACACCAGAGCATTTCTGAGTAAAAATACACTTTCTTTTCAATAATTTTCAGAACATATTTGATTCCATGTGGCCTGTACAAAGTCCTCATTTGGGTGACTGATTTCTTAGTCTCACTTTAACCACCTTTGATGAAATAGAAAAGAGGAAGACGACTATGAAGTGAAGCTCATTTAAAAAGACAAACAGAAAAACAAACCACAGGCATAGAACAGTTGAATGAATGCAGAACTTGCTGGGGACTGCTCTCCAGTATAGCTACTTCATCCTTATCAGTGTGCACCTCATTCAGCTTGCAATGAGGATGCAGCAAGCTGAGCTGGTAGCATAACAACTAGGAGCAGGGAAATAGGAAAATTAGAAGAATGATTTTTCAGAAAGGAAAATTGGGGGGTGCTTGCTCTACCTATGAAAACAAGAGAAGTCTGCAACCTAGGCTCATCTCTGGAAAGTATTTTTAGGTCATAGGTGTATAGATAGCAAAGATCTGCCGAAAACCTCCTTGAGCATTCCCTCTCTGCACATGGCAGCAGATTGTGCTAGCTCTTTTATCCTGTCCTTTTAAGGCACAGGACACTTCTCCAGAGGGTATCATAGTACCTAGCTCACAGCTGTCCAATCCATTTTGCACACTGTGGAAAACTCTAAATAAACATTCTGAAAAGACAGGAAAACACCGAGTTCATATTATCAGGGAAAGTGTATCAATTCTGACAGTTGCTGTCACTGGTAAAAAGACATTACTAAATTTAAACAGATTGATGTGTCCTTGTCCAGCAGCCTCTCAGACTGCATTAGCAATCTTGCTTGGGAAGTAAATTAATGATGGATTAAATCAGTTTAAATTCTCCAAGGTCTAACTTGATATATGCCAAAGCATGCCCCAGAAATAAACTTCAGTTCATGACTAAGTTATTCCTCCCTCCCTCAGGCTTTGGGAGATTGAGATGGCTCAACACTCAAGGGGCAGGCAATATTTTACAGACCTTCCAGTAAGCTGAAGATTCAAATCCAATTTTTGATGATAGAATCACTTTGTACCCTTTTGGAGTATTGGTGCTTCTAGGGAAAGTCTTAAGAGCACAAGCATTCATACCTTAAATGTATTACTGCAAGAAGACCAATTGAGACATTCTTCACTGGACCAGGCTCTGGAAAGCCAGGGCTTGGAAAAGAAAAGCTGTGACACGGGAAACATGAATAGAAAGCTTCCTTTTCTTGACTGAGTCCCTGAACAAACACAGCTGGTGCCAGAACACTGATCATCCTAATTCTCATACAATCACCTTTAACACAGCACATCAGACACTGTTACAAATGCTTACAAGATGGGAGAAGGAGAATAGCGAGGCTCAAATCTGCCCTTAAGATACGTATTTCTGAATCCCAGGTCAAGGGTGATGAACTGACTATATTAATTTCTTTATTTTAGCTGAACATGGAACAAAATTTCTACAACAGCTTTCTGAACCCAAATTCTGAGGATCGAACAGCCCAAGCTAACCAACAACCAGACTTGGCCTTAGTCTCAGATGATAGACAAGGTGGAAGTCAAATTGCCCCTTAGCAGGTTGAGGATAGACCACCCACGGTTCAACTGATCTTAGCAGAACAATTAATTAACTGATAAACTGAGTTAATCACTGTCTTAGATCCTCATGTTTCAGGCTAGGAACAGAACAAAATAACTTAAGGAAGCTTAAGCTCAGAGCAATATTAACATTCTGCTTACCTTATAATTTTCCAAAAGAAAGGAAAAAGTGAATGAAGATTCTGACAGGAAAAAACAACTGCCACCTCAACATTAATTTTTCCTGAGCTCTCGAATTCCTCAGATGTCCTCGTCAGAAAAAAAAAAATTCCCCCCCCAAACCAAACATCCCCCTCCCCCCAAAAATCCACAACAAAACCAAACGGCAAAACCCACCACCAAAACACATACGCCAACCCTTTAGTCTCTTGAGTAAGATTCCACCCAAATTTATCTGACAGTCCAGTTTTGTCACAATGCCTTTTTTAGGAAAAAAATAAAATAAAATTGAAAAGTTTCTAACATTACTGGAGCTGGATTTTGTTTGGGGGAACATTTTGTGAATAGCAAACCTTAAAAGTTTCTAGGGTCAATACTGAGAAATAAAGGAAAGACTTCTGAAGCTGAACACATGTTAGAAACCCCTAAACAAAGGGTATAACAGATTTTTGTGGAGGATTTTGGGTTTGTTGTTGTGGTTTTTGTTGGTTTTGGTTTGGGTTTTTTTTTGTTTTTTGTTTTTTGTTTTTTTTTTTATTTTTTTTTTCTGTCAAGCTATACATACAAATCACATTGGACCAGAGGGTTGCAGAAGTACCTACAGGTGTGAGTAACAGCAAGTAGCAAGTTCCACCTGCATATTGCCAATGGAGCAGATGGAACAATGAAGTCTGGTTATTTCAAAGATTTTCCAGGTACTGGCTGCCTTTTTCAGCCAAAACAAAACCCTTTTCATTAGAAGCTAATAGTCTCCACAATGACTTGGAGGATGAAATTCCAGTCTATTTCATATGTAAGTACAGCTTTGATCTTCACCTTGCAAAGTACACCTTAGACTGGAAAGAGAGAGCAGATAGCCACGAGATAGATTTTACTGACAAGAAATGTTCAGAAAACCTGTGGATAGTCTGAGAGGACAGAGATGTGCAGGCTCACACAGAACTCTTGAGGAAGAGGGAGAAATGTCAAAACGTCCTGTTTTTATGAGATATTGCCTAACATCCAGTTAATTTCCATTACCAGCCTCAAGGGTCACAGCTGTCTTTCTAGGCTAAGTGGCCACACTTGTACTACTGTCCTTTTATTCCAGAGAATCCCAACCAGTAGCCATCTATAGGTTCCAAAAGTACATCTCACATGTGGGATACATGCAGTCCTAGTCAAAGTCAGATATGAATCCTAATTTGCAACTCTTAGAATAGTCAGAGCATGGTTTTGCATCAGCCTATACAAAATGGTTTCCCTCAGTGATAAACGCATGGCAACCTTGCTCCCAAAAAGAGACAGAGTTAAAGAAACTCTTTCCAACATGACTATCTGAGGCAACTCCTTCCTCATCATGTTCATTGATACAATTCAGAAGTGGCCAGCTCTCGCCATGTATTGTCTAGGAAGAAAAGGTACTTGTCTTAAAAGTACAAAATCCAATTGTTGCTTGCAGAGTCCTGAGCAACAGCAGGTACATCATCAAGTTCAAGTCTTTCTAGCCTTTACACAGCAGGTTATCCCTAATGATGGATCAAATCCCTGATTAGGTAAGAGCAAAATGCAGCGAACTAACACCCTCATGCACTTAACCATGCATGTGCCAGGTGCACAGGGGAAAACTCATTTCCATTCTCACTCTACAGTGAAATTTAGGTGTAGCAGTTAAGCACACAGCTGCATCAAGCAGTTTAATAATAGACTATGACAAGTGTGTGTACTGTGATATTACACAGGCTGTCTGTCACCCTGTAATGCTTGTACTGACTCATCAGGAGGCAGCAGAAGAGGGACATTATCTGTCTTATTCAATTATATTCCATCTGTTCAATCACTCTGGTTAAAGGCCTGACAGTCAAAACAATGACTACATGAAATATGCTGCATAATATACTACATCAGCTAGGAAAAACCTTAGCTCAGATGTTGCAATAATATTTTACAAGCATGTTGAAGAACCCAAATAAGAAATTCTTCACCTCAGCTGTAAGCTTTATCCCATCCTGCAATGCACCTCCTCCCCATAAGTGCTGTAGATGTAGAATTGTCAGAGAAGCAGAAATTAATTCTGAATCTAGTGCCAAGTCTAGACTGCCAACTGCAATATACTCAGTTCTTCATTTCCCCTAGGTACAGGAGCACTGTCCTTTTTTTGTAACTTGTTCTAGAGAACACTTAATTGTAAGAAGTTGGAACTAGAATAGCAACAACCTTGCATAAAGGCATGTGAAGCAGCAGGAAGTTATTAAAAAAATCCATTAATTAATACTTGGCTTGAGACACTTGTACAATATTCAATTAAAAACTGTTTAAAATATTCACTACCAAAAGGTTGCATGTTACATGCCCATGGGAAAGTTGCATGGTGACCTTCTATTACCCTTTATGACCCACAAACTGTCCTACAACTACTCAGCACGTACTTAATTAGAATCTCCTAAATCATTTGCAAGAATAAATGTGCTTTGGAAAGCTTCCCTGCACACATTTGTTGTCTGTGGACAAACCAATACAGCTGATCCAAACTTTAAATTAAATTTAAATTACTAAATTTTAAGTAGCCCTACTGTGGTTCAACTTACTCAATTATCATTTAGTGGTTGTTAAATAATGGTTGCTAGCAGGCTGTCTAGCCACTAGCCAACCTCTCCTCTCATTGCTAGCTCCTAATCATTCTGACACTCTTTCCTCTGTCAGTTTTCTTCCTACAGTCTACTTTGGGATGGCTCTATGACACTGTTCAATACGTACTGCACAACAGGACTTAACCTGTTTCTACCAGGAAAAGTGTTCTTTCATTCATGCTCCATACAGTATAAAAGTTTTGACAAAGGAAGTTTTGACTTCAGACAGTTTGTTTTCCTCCCACTATAGATGTTTTTCCCCAATCTGCTTAATTAGTTTTTGCTATCAGACTCACACTTTTCCTAGACACAGACAGCACAAAGCCTGCATGCATTCTTTCTCCTCAAAATTTGCATAGAAAAGCAATCATTCCCAGGTGCATATAAAACACACTAAACCATATATTACACAGCCCATCTTCAAGTCCTGCATGCTGGCATATAACAAAACCTACATAGTCTACCCACACAAGCCAGCCCTAAGTGGTTGGCTCATCTCTTGGTTTAACAATGGATAGTTGGGAGATAACAAGGCCCAGCTGACTAAGCAAGGTTTTTCACTCCTGCCTCAGTAATCTAGGACTCCATAGCTCTTTCTGCCAAACACCGGTTTCATAGATGACCATAGTAAGGCTTGGAGGTCAGCATGCCCTAATGCATAAAGAAACACCTTCTAATCTTTTCCCAAGCAGTACCACTTGCCTGGGTAGTACTTAAGTCTCCCTGCAACATCTCTTGCCATTGAGCCTCTGTAAGTGTGCATGTTTCTGGCTATGATAAAGTGCAACTGAAATGAGCTGTCAATCAAAGCAGTACTATGACCCACATAAAAGTCACAACCCACACACCCTACAGTTCTCTAGTCATACCTGAGGTTTAGTTTCTTCTTCATCCTTATAATAGAAAAGCTGGTCCCCACGCAACACAAACCACCGCTGCTGCCAGTTCTTCATAATGCTCCTCTGTTTCTTCAGCCAGCCACACTTCAGCACACGTTCTTGAGGGTTTGGAGAAGAAGGTCTGGGGGGAGGACCAATCTGTTCACCCATCACTAAACTCTTTGACCGGGCTGAAAAAGCAATTACAGAGCAAATGAAACAAAGAAATAAGTATAAGAACGCACAGAAAGACTAAATAACTGTTCCATACTTTCTTCTCAGACATGGATAGAACACTACATGCATGTTCACTCTTTGAATAGGTACCTGTTTTTCAAGCTGTACATTCAAGTTCTTGGTCAAACACAAGACAAACATTAACATTTTGTTGCTACTCACTCCAGCAACCTTCTAAGTGAAGGCCTCTCAACATGCTGTCTAGCTTTGCCTCTTTTGAGGTCAGACAATTAAAACATCTTGCCTTGATATTGCCTCCTGGCACTGGTTTCTACCCCTGGTTCCTCACCACAGAGTGATGCAACTGACAGCATATGCCAAAAAAAGAAAAATAAAATGGAGGTGGTGGTTGGGGAATAAAGCATAAAAAAAAATAATGTCACAACGATGTTAAATTTGATGCTATTTCTTCTCTTCCATGAAGCAAGCTGCAATAGAAGGAGAGGCAGATATAAAGTACTGAGGTCAGATCTTTGGAGAGCCTTCTCAGTGTAATTCAGTAAGGGAAATCATATTGGTGTCGTGATAAAAATCTATTTTGAAGTTCCTCATGACCTGGCAGCCAGGACATCATGCTGTGCTTTGTAAAGAAATATAAGCCCAGCACTTTTATGCACTAAACATTTCTGTCAGGGGAGAGCAGATCTGAATAGTAGCACACAATCCTTTACCAAAAAGTCTCAATGGCAGCAATCTCCACTTGTCTCATAACATATACTCCACTCCAGCTTAGAAAAACCCACTTAAGTCTCTTTTAGCAATCCAGTAGGCTCCCAGTCTGGCCTCTGACAACTTCCCGGTTTTATAGACAAAAGATGGCATCACTTTGTTAGTCTAAATCTTCAGTGAAAACCCTGTCTGATGGGCTGAAGGAGTTCCTCCCACCCATATTTCTCTGAACTCATAAACTAAATTCTGCTATTCTCAACAGATTAATAACAACTGTGTATCGATTAAGAGAAAGAATTAATTATAAGAGAAATAATTGTGTCTCAATCAAGAGAAATTAGATTTCACCCTGTAACTATGTAATGCAGTTAGAAATTAAGTTTTTATTTTGGTTTTAGTCTCATATTAAAATTGAATTAGAAATTTCAAATGTTATAAGAAGCACTGATACAGTATCACAGCTTTTTCAGAATTACGCTTCTCTTGCTTTTGGTTAAGCATCCTCGCTGAATTTAACCTGAGCTCATACACAATATTGGTTCCAAATTAGTGAAGCTTCCCAGCAAACTTCAGATTCACCCAAGTAACCCAGTGCTACTCAATTCAGATTTTTACATAGCCAAAATAATAATAAAAACATATTAACACAGAATTCACCTAAAAAAAAATATCAGGCTTATTCTCTAATCTTACTCACTACAGCCTAAACTCTCACAGACAGGCATTTTCATTCCAGAAAAATGTATGAAGAACCACTTTTCACCAAGAAGTGAAGAGCCTTACACCTCAATATATCCCTTTCTGGCAACACAGTGCCCTCTAGTAGATTATTACAAAAAATACCAGAACAACTTCACCTCCTTCCCCATCCCCTATAACTTCCAAGAAACGGAGGATCCTATTCATACACAGGTAGTAAGAAAACTTTTCACATTTAAATCTCATTTGTAGAGGTTCATCAGGATTTAGCTAAAGGAACCACCTCTGCCTCATCACAGGCCACATTTTACAACAAGGTCCAAACTGCAATCTCGTTTAAACCATCCCAAATTCACGTTGCAACATGTGTTACTGCAAGAATATCCCAAGAACCTGCTTTTCAAAATGAAACTATAATGTTTCTTAGGCAGCATCTTGGCTACTAACCTAACCTGTCAGTCTAATAATATCAAAGTCCATACTACAGTGAGCTCCTCAGCAGTCTCCAGATTAAGTGTACAACTCCCAGCAGTTTCTAGCCTTCCTGACTTGAATATAGTGACATAAACCATCTCCTGTCTCACCCCTCCCCTAAAAAGAAATCAAATTTATTTAAGTGGAAACTTACCTTTATTTTAGCATCTATACTGGCACAGACCTCACAAGAGACATCAAATATCCAGCTTTGAAATAACCCAAAGTATGCTGTCTCGTATCTCCCCTGCACACAACCTTTGGTATTATTTGTACAGCTCTACCTAGCAATTACTTATTAAAGTGCAGAATTAAGGCTTTCATAATCAGTCACTGAAGAACATATATCTTTGTGTTTTTATTTTCAGCAGCACCATGTCTTAGTCAACCACTATGGCTGTTAAGTCGTCATGTTTAGTTTTCCATTACTTTAGAGTTTCTAGTCATGACTGTAATAATTTAATTAGGGAGCTACTAAGCAACCTCATCTGCAAGTCAACAGCATGGATCAGATAGAAATTTTTAGGAGGACGAATTATTTATGGCTATTAACAGCATTGATGTTTAGATTGCATGCTTCATGTAATACAATAATCGCATAGAGGTCAGAAGAAAACTTTCACAGATAAGCACAGCCTGCCTTTAAAGCAGCACATTTTTCATACTACTGGGATCAAAACATCTCCTTTTATAGTCTATTCAGTACATCCAGCCCTTGATTCTTAACACTAGATATGTATTCTTAGTGCTCATCCATTTAACAGAATTATGGAATCAGCAGAGCATAAGGAAGAAAACAAATCAATAAATCAGACTCACAACAACTCATCAAATACTTTACATGCTCTAGAGCTCTGATCCAGTAATGCCTTTTCAATAATACCACACAGTTTGGTTTTGCTCTTTACATTTTCATTAATCGATTATTAATTCCATACACATTAAGTTCTAAACCAAAATCAATGCAGAAAAAATTCAACCGCTCCTTGGAAAAAGGTTTAGGATTCTTTTACACAGCCCAGCAGTACTAAAATACTGACTATGTGACATAGTCAGTAGCAGGGAAACAAGGGAATTACAGCACAGCAAGATTACAACAGACCACACAGACCCATATCCTTGCTGCCCCATAGGTGGCACTAACAATGAGACAAGCCTAGTTTTTTGGCATGATGCATTACTATATGGCAAAAAAACAGAACTGCAGATGTTGAAAATACTCCAGTGACTGGAAGTTACACTGGCATATAGAAATTCTCATATCTAGATGAATATGGGAAGAGGAATATAAGGAAAGGCAGTTTGTGACAATCAATGCACACTGTGCAACTTCCTAAGCTGCACTAAATAAGCTCCCCATCCAAAACCCCACACTAGGTTGGCATGTCTAAAATAGTAAACTCAAAGATTATTATAATCAGTAGATAGATCAAATCAGAGAGAGCCATGCTGCCATTCCTAACAGAGATGGCAATCCTTATTCCCATCCCAATTCAGCGCTGTCTAAAGCTACTTTCTCCATTTCTCTTCCTTGCCCTATTAACAGAGCACCATATAGTTCTACAAGAGTTTCTCTGCAACTTTGACCTGCCTCCAAGCAACATACATATTCCTGTTTTCTCATCACATCTATTTTCTACACTCAGCATGCGCATAACAGAGACAACTTCTTCCCTACCTATACCGTCCCCCTTCCTGAGCTCAGTCCTGCCTGGCAACATTATTCAGTCTTTCTGAACACCACTACAGATGTGAGCAACCAATAAATTAGGGGCATGGAAATCAACCAAGTCAATGCAATTCAATATCAATTAAAGTTGTAATCTTTTGAACTTTTGTAGGCAAATTCTGGCTGACGAATTGCCCTACAGTGAAGGCACTCTGCTCTAGAGTTTCTTCAGACTAATGACAGTGACACTGTATTATTTCTGATACAGTTTTTGTTTAAAGTACTAGCCACAAAGGGAAGTGGTTTCACATACTATAAACAAGATTTTAGTTGTTCCATTTGATTAAATAGATTTGCCTCAAAAATGGATGCACTTAAACACAAGAGTCGTAGAAAGAGATACTGCATGTTCTTTCACCAAATTGTAGGCAATAAAATACTTGGTTTAGATTTGTTTTCTGTGTCCCTTACACATCTGCATTTCTGTTTGGGTTTGACTGCTAAGATACCACAGTCAGTAAGCACAAATGAAACCAAGACACTTCCTCAACACAGTCTGAGAATTTAGCATCTTGAAACACAATTAGCAAGGAAATTACAGGCAGAAGTGATTGGCGATGGGATGCATTTAGGCAACTAGAAGGGTATTGGTTACAAGAAACTGGCAAGGGCTTTTAGTTCCCTCAAGCCAAATAAAATAGCAACCTGTACAGAAACTAAAGGGTGATACACAGCCATGTGCCTGCTAACATTCTGTGACCTGGAGGACACTTAGTACATTCAGAAACATTATTTTAAGAGCAGGTTGTGCTCCATTACTTCTATTAAATAAAACTACACCTGTTTGTTTCAGAACATGTGCCAGGTTTTACTTACTTTCCTTGATTTGCTTTTCTTTCAGCCAAAATAAAAATTTGGTCTGCAAAATTATTATTCACAGCCAACCCATCAGATATTGCTGGGGGGAGTGGGGGTGGGATTTTTTTTCTAAGAGAAGCCATACACGCATTAAACTGGAAGCAGTACTGTAACCTTACAGTCCAACTGAAGGAAAAGTAGGGAGACAATTAAGTTTGCATATGTTTGTCTAGTAACCCATATTTTCTGCAGTGGTTGGGATACTGGAATACATGTACCAAAGCAGGTAGGCTTGCCAAGAAAAAATTTGGACAATCTTAATGATGAAACTGTTTGTACAAATATTTACTCGACATTATTAAGCTTCTGCAAGAACAAATGCACTCCTAAAGGCCACTTCATAAATCTGAAATCCGACATAGACTAGTACATTTCACTCTCAGACTAGGTATGACTGCTGTTAGAAACTGGATATATATACAGGGTAAAAAACCCTTTAGGTCCTTACCTGAAGGGCAGAAACTCTGCCTATAGATATTTACCTATAGGTAAGACACATTCTGTTTAAAAACAAAAATCAAAACCAAACAAACAAAAAAAGCCCCTAGACCAACCACACAGAAAGTCTTTTATGGAGAAAGTGTGAAATGACTGATGAAGGAATATCCAAATGGCAAAGGAATTACTAAAAAGAACATTTCAGCTGCAGAGCACATCTATGGCCAAAGAACTTAAACCAGCCTGAAAGAATCTGAAATGAAATTCACTATGAACCATAGCAAAAGCATCAAAACCCCCAACAAGGAGCCCAAGTGGACTGGAAAACTAGACATGTTCATGAAGGAGCGCTCTGTCTCATCTGCTGTCAGAACTCATAAGACCAAAAAGCTTAGGGCTCTGTTTTTAAGAGGTTTGCTGTTTTATGAAGATTGTTATCTCTTTTGCACTGCCAAATCAGCCAGTGCTTTTTCACTGGTAAAAGGGAAATAGAAGGGAACTGCACACACACCAAGGAATTCTGAAGGATAAACCTACTCTGCATAAATTCTCTATACCGGCATATTTAAAGAATGGGCACGCTGAGAGCATCCAACAGAACAGGCAGCAATATTTCCTGCTAGCTAGCAGGTTAGCACACCAAACAGCAATGTTGTAATACACATACTGCATCTGGTACTGAAAGCAGCGTAGCCCTCCCATGCCATGAGGTCAGTCACAGCAATGCAGATTTAAAGTTGCCTATGGCCTTTCTGGAGTCATCAGAGCAGGCTCAGATCTTTTCATTAGCCTTCCATAGGCATGTAGCATTTCCTTTGTAGATCATGTAGAAAAACTATACCTGTTTTCCACCTCCAGTACAGTATTTACAGAACACAGTCAGAACCAAGAGGCAAAGACACGCTAGTTTGAGAGCAGTTGTTGCCTGACTGGCATGAAGGAATTAATCTTTGTCTTCTTCACAGAGTCCAAGATAACAGTGATGACCTTTCACCACCAACAATGTTAGGCAGCTCTCTATAAAGCATGTTCTAAATCAGAAAAATAATTTTATACTCCAGTGACCTGTGCAATGTGACTATAAATTACTGATCAGAGTTACTTTGCAAAAGTATGCAGGTAGCACACCTAGAGAGAGCAGTTGGGAGGATCAGGCAGAAGGAAGACAACAATCAGCTTCAATCTTGGTTATCGTTGAGAATGACAAAGTTTCAAGGCTTCCATGAAATACATTAACAGATGACCTGGTAATTTCTTGTCTTTATTGCATCAAAGAACACACATACAATAGCACATATTGATAAACATTAATGCAGAGCTTTTCCAGAAGTCAAGAAAAACTCACGTCTATTTGATAATTAATGCAACTCATCCCACAGTGAAAAAAAACTAACAAAAAACCCCCCGCAAAACACTCACATAATCAGTGGATCAGTTTAGCCCTTTTCTCCTGCAGAAAAATATACATTCATCTTCGAACTACTGTTAAAAAATTGTATCATCTTGGGCTTCAGAACAGGTAAATTTTTTGGCAATTCATTGCTGTCATCATATAGGTAAAGGGGCATTGGTTTGTTGGTTGACATTTCACTTCAGCTCTGAGACCTCATTAACCTCTAGAGACCTGTGACCTACTGTACAAAGAAGTCCCAAACTCATTTTGCTGTCACTAACAGCAAAGCCAGCAGGTTTCAACACCACACAATAGTAACTTTCAGATTTTAAAGTTGTGTTTTCAAAATTATTTCGATTAGTGCCCCAGGTTGTGGGAATATGTGGGTGTTTTAGCACCTACCAATGAATAAACCTTAAACTCCATGAGTAACCTGCCAGCAGCTGTTCACAAAAGTGCCCTATAAATACACAAAACCATGCCAGCCTTATCAAACCACTAGCATTAAATTACAGATATGTGCCAAGATGGAAGGGTGATGGCTTGATTCTTTCTGCTACAACAGACAAGCCTACTGATTTACCACCTAGAGTAAAATGCTTAATTCTAAAAACTACAGTGACTTGAAGGAAACCACCAAGAACCATCACCATTTAGATGAGGTAGCCTGCATCTTCTGTGCAGAACTGGGGATCTTTGCTAGGTCTATATTTCAAAGTAGTGCAGCACACTGGGACTAGGGTGGAAGAAGTAGGAAGGAACAGCTGGTATCACAGACCCACCATCTGCACAACACTTATTTCAGGGATCTTCTTTGTATTGATCATGAAAGCATACTGCACATGGAGCACATTTTCATTCAGAAGTAATTAAGACTATGCTAAAACACCAGCCCAAGCGTGGTAGATAGGAAATACCAGGAGATCTGCTCCAAAAGCATCTCAGTTATCCAAAACTAAATGCATATTTATGTAGACAACCCTAACTACTCTAAAATGAGGACAATGGACAGGATCTACCTACTCAGCCAGTAGCTTAGAATAAGAACAACTGGTAGAACTGACAATAGACAGTGATGGTTTTAGACATTATGGCAGAAACTAATAATTACAATTCCTTCATTGACATCTTAGCTGTTGAACCCAGCCATTCCCATCTCCAGTTTTGCTGCTCCTAGTGTATCTGAAGTAGCAGGATGGCTGCATTTGTACACTGTGAATAAAAATGCATACAGAACAGGCAAAAGAAACTATTGCAAACATGTCTGTAATAAGACAAGGAATAAAGAAATCATTCACTAGCACCCCTAACTACTGGCTCTTTATTTCTCAACGGAAAATATCACACTCAGGGGTACAATACTTATGCCTTCCTTTAAGTATCAGACACGTTGCTGCAGAAAAAAAAACAACCCCAAACTCATGCAATAGTATGAGTTAGCTTGTCTATGACAGAGCACACAAGATAGATTAGAGCATAACCATTCAAATTTGCCTTCATCATGCTCCTATTTTCTTCACTAACAATTGCCTCCTGTCCCTCCTAGAAATATGAGGATGAAGTAGATTTGCATAGTGTGTTGCAGGTCATATTTTAAGCGTACCATTTAGCATAGCTTTCTCCAAGTCAATGAATATAAACATAGAAGGCAAGGAACAATAAGATAATACTCTGTATTCTTGAGGCAAGGTTAGAGAGCCACAAAAGCACCACGAATTGAACACTCATTACTCAAGCAATATTCACATGCTTCATTTACTCATTAAGTACTGAAAGGGACACACAGAAGCTGGAGGGCCAGGCCATTACAGGTATATGCTAATCTACATTTATAGACAACAGGTTCAGGTGAGTTTCATTACTAAGATTAAATATGCTTTATTCTTTTCTGGGAGAGGAGGGGTGGAGCAGGTGGAATTCAAGGATATTCTCACCAATCATAAATAAACTCTGTAACCAGGGGGTTAGAGCCCCAAATCCAATCCACTATTGCAAAATTAGAGTTACAAACTATATTAAGAGGCAGCTCAAGTACATAAAACTGGTCACAGCACGCTACTGCATTTTAATTTTTAGGTCTTTTTACCTGCATCATCCTCTGATAGTTGCCAGCTGGACCCACTGCAGGGATTCATAGGACACATCAGCACTTATATAGCCATTTGGTCAGTCACTTTAAAGTGCACCCACTTATCACACACAATGAGCTACAAAACTATCTAGCAAACCCAAGCACCAGCTCTCCACTTCCAGTGAACCCTGGCAGAATGTCCTGAAAGCTGTACATCATCTCCAACTGGTTGGTTAGAACTGCCTACCTGATAAGCACTGCTGAAGGCATCTCTGCTGCTGGAGAAGCTTTGTACTTCCAAGGGCAACCAATCACACTGAGCTACAGCCCATTGCTGCCAGAAGAGTGAAGTCTTACTCCCTTCTCCCTACGCTCACACTTCTCTTTCCTTCTGCTGGTACACCCAGCCTTTCATTCCTACGTTCAGCCCTACATTTCTGACAAGGTGAAACCTTTCTGTAAGAATAGTTACCCATTGGAACAGCAGAAAGGTATCTCAGATTTTTTTCTTCCTGCTATTTTACTGAGTCCAATCGGGTCACAGAAGGAAGACTGAATGAATACTTTGTACTGCCTCCACAATCAGAAAAAGTCTCTTATAATCCTCCCTACAGGTACAGCTTTAAGACTTAACTTTTAATAACATTCCCAGCTATAATAGACTGAAGAACAAACAAGAAGTGCTGACCACAATAATATTCAGATTGCAGCTGAAACTGTAGCCTGAGCTCATACAGCACAAAGTACTGCAGCATCCTGGTTAAGATCGCAGCTTTTCAGCACTACAGATGCAGCACAAACACAACTCAAACTACTCAGGCACTTCAGCCACACCTGTGCCATACCAAGCACAGGGTCTGTATTATTCAAACAGGGCAGTGGCTGCCAGCACCACTAGTACTTTTCACTGGACCTGGTATATGGATATAAAAAGAGGCCATGCATGGGGCCAGATGCAGTCAGGAGTCAGGCTTCACTGGCACTGGCTGGGTGGAGCCCCATCATAGCTCTCCATCTTGGCAGGAGGGCATGAAAGATGTATCCCTGGTCCCCAGGGGCCAGCAGTGACCCTGTCCTGTTGCTGCTTTGCTGTAGTTACTATCACAGCCAGCAGTGCAACTTGGGCTCCGTAAGCAAGGCAGCCTGCCAGCAGCACCCACAGACCCTTCCAGTTTGCCCCTCTTTCATCCCATAGCAGTTTGGTCAGCTTGTATGGAAGAAAGGAGCTCCAAATGCTTTCCATGCCTAATAATATCCATCAAAGCATTTCCAGGGCTGAGGCAAGGATATACACTGCAGCATGCAGAGGAGGAAATGAGCTTGGGTTTTCCAAAGCTGCCTCTTCCAACCAGAGCGAGCCACAAGATCACAGGAGGACAAGAGCACTGTGCTAGTGGCTTTGTTTGCTCCAGAAGGAATTGATTTGATGAGAACGGATATTGGTTTCCTTTAATCTGTCCTTGTGCTAATTCCGTAGAGGAAGGCATGAGCATCGGCAGTTCCCAAAACTGACCCAGCCCTCAGTGCCAGTTGGTTCATGCTATTTGCAGGGAAGTTGTGAATGCTCCATCCCTGGTGGTGTTCAAGGCCAGGTTGGACAGAGCCTTGGGTGACATTGTTTAGTCTAAGGTGTCCCTGCCCATGGCAGCGGGGCTGGAACTAGATGATCTTAAGGTCCTTTCCAACACTAACTATTCTATGATGCTATAGACATCAAAGGTGTTTGTCCACCACGCTCCATGAGATATGACTTCTCCAAATCATTCTGGACTGAAAAAATAATCAAGAGGACAGAAAACTTTGTCAAGGCCTTTTGCCAGCAACTGGCTGTACAACTGAAGCAATATCATGGCCAGCCGCTTTCAGCAATAAACTCGCCCAAATTCAGGTATATCACTGTATTTCACATTTCCCTTATCTGAATATTAGGAAGCTATTCATTCCCACCCTACTTTTCAGGGCACAGCATTGAGCCAACAGTTCTATGTGCCTGTTTCAACATTTGTTGTATCTATTTTAAATGTGCAAACCCTGCTTCCTTCTCTGGACAAAAGGCAGCTGAGTGACTTGCCCTACTACCAGGGTTGAGAAAGGCAGAAGAAATACAGGAATTCTTACTCCTACATTAATTACACTCTGAACACAGAGTGCCCAACTTAGCTTATTTAGCCATAAGTATTTGTAATGAGATGTCACTGGTTAATAAGGGTGGCTTCTCCTAAACTAGGGATCCGCAGAGGAGCAAGTATTAAACCTGAACATACAGTCAACCCAGTTCTTTCCCCTGCAAGAGAATCAGTTCTCAACTTAGAACCGACGTATACAGCTTCTTGGCATTTTTTTCCTTATACCATAAGTTTGATCTTTAAACTTTTGATACAATTTCACAAGATGACTATCCTACTGAAGCATAATAATGCTTAGCACTTGCATTTAAGAGCAAGGATATTACAAGTAACTTTTTTCAGCTGCAGCAAATACCAAGTATGTCCTCCCTTTAGCTCTTCATGAAGACCAATTTACCACCTTTTGCACACAAGGGACACACAGATGATGTCTGTCGAAAGAATACACATTGGAAGGACTGTCAGTCACAGCATCCCTCCCCCAGGTTAGTTTTAAACACATGCAGGCCTGTGCAGAGATTAGGCATAGATCATTTCCTCTTCCAGTTTACCAGATAGCTCATACTGCAGCCTGATTAAGTGGTATCCTCTTCCTACCACAGTGTGCAAGTGTCTTTATTGTTGCCTCAAGCTACCTCTGCCCATAACAAAAGAAGCTAGAGAAAAGTTAAGCTCTGTGTTTTATGCTGCTGTGCTTGCCTATCAACTACCATGAATGTAAAGGGAGAGCCAGCAAGGAAAAACTAATTTTTAGTAGTAACCTTTCAATGAGGAACAATACATTTATACAAGCGCTAAAATTAGCAGGTGACTGTCCTTGCAGGAGAGAACTATTAGCATTAGTAGTGCTTTCACTGCGCTTTTCCCAACCCTGCCAGGTTCACCCTGTACTCACTCAGTGGGTGTTTTACAAGCAATTAGAGAGCCTATAGTTTTTTCTTTTTTTTAATATTTAATATATTTCCCACAATTGCTCTCCCCAGCAGCCCAGCTACCCTTTGAGCTGCATTACTGATTTTTCTCAAGACCCCTTCCCCTCCACAGGAGGTGAGGCCAGGGCTTATTATTTCAAGTTCAGATTGCCTGTGCTTAATAAGCTAGTTCCTGCTTGCAAACATCTCAGGGCTTTTCTAAGCAAAGCTATTTCCTGCCTAAGCCTTTAGGCAGCGATAGAAAGCTGCTATTGCCAAGAGCAGCACTTAGTTCAACACAAACCATGAATCCTATGTGGGAAGAGAAAGGCATCTCTAAAGAGATGAGAAGATTACACCTTTGAACGACTTAGGTCTTCTTTCATGAGATACACCACAAAGCTAGAGTAGGAATTTGAACCTGTGCTTTGAAAAATCTCACATACCACTTTTTGACCCTTTCTATATATGCACATAGCCAATGAATCAGGACAACAAACACAAAGTAATTACAGCACACAACTGATAATGCAGTTTACTGCTGCACACCCCTGCACCAAACCAGTGCAGTGCCAGGAGACTGATCAAGTACCAAGGGGCAAAAGCAATCTCCTGCTTCATTTACCTCCCTAGGGCTGACATTGATGAGAAGGAACACCCTTGTTCACTTCTTCTCCCATGCTTTACCCTTGAGTCTGGGCCTATTTCTTCCCTGCCTTCAGGAAAATTAATCCAGCAGTGCATAAACTCCAACCCCAATGTCTCCCTCCACAGGCTCTGTACCATTGCTTTAGGACTTTAAACTCCCTTCAGCAGCTTTATCTCAGGTTCCTCCAAAGCAAAAAAAATGAAACTCAGACCCACACCACAGAGAAAACCACCACCTCCTTCCCTGTAACGCCTTGCAGACTCTTTCTTCCCCCAGCTCACAAACTAAACCATAAAACAAATCATATTTACCAGCACTTCATCCAAGCCCTTTACCCACATACCTTTCTAGAACACAGCTCCTGAAATTACTTCTATCTGCCCTAGAGAATCGCTTATTTAAGGGAGGGGGTAATGAAACTCCCATTCACAGCTGGGCTTCTTGTTAAGGGTGGCTCTGCCATGCCAGCTGCAGCTAGTCACATTGATTGCTCCTTCTGGGGCTGGTGTGCTCTCAGCTATGTTGGTGGGTTCTTGGGGGCTGAAGGAAGTGTTTGAAGAAGTTCACCGCCCAAAGGCTGTTTACTTTGGTTCCAAAGTAAGAAGCTGGGTGTTATTATTTGCCTGATAAGCTGGAGGTGCCAAGGTGCTGTCCTCCCACATGCTCTGGGATAGCTGTGTGCATCATCAGCCCTTCAAACCACAGCTGCAGCATGGGGCTGCGGAGACATGGGTGTTCCTCTTTGTGGAGCTAACAGGCTGCAGGTGCTAAGCTGTGGTTTGGTGAGGGGGACTAGACACATGGGAGAATTCCCCTTTTCTGCCTTTCGCTGGCCAGTGAAACAAGGGCACTTCACACAGCATGATTTTGAAAGTAATAGAGCCTGAGGAGCTGTCTCAGCTGAGCAGCCTCTGAGGTTCAGGACTTGCTCCAGCAGCATGGTACTGGCCTCTGCAGGAATTGAGGGGTAAGGTGCCATCAGTTCTCCTTGAATGCCAGGGAAATCACAAACATGATAGTGAACTCCTGTTGTGCATGCGGCAGCAGAATTGCTTCCTCTCTGTGGAGGACTTGGACTACAGCAAGAAGTTGGAGAGTTCATGTATTGGTAAACAGAGAAGTCTTGAGTGTACTTGGGACTTTTTTGCTGTCTCTGGGTCCCTATGAAGTGTATTTATTTTACTGTTCTTAATTTCTTTTCTCTGCCACATCCTTTTTCACAAACTGAATTGTACACTGCTTCTTTTTCCCCTTTTTGTTGAAATCTCCTTTAAATCACTGTTTTTTATTTTCTTGCTGGGTCTCACATATTGTCCTGCTACCTGCATCTGCTACTGGGGTTGTGGAGTTGCCTCTTAGATGAGGTTCAACTCCTGGAACCTGAAGTGTGTTGGTGATACTGAGGAATTATTAACTGGGTAGGCCAAATATGACACTGAACAAGCACCATCTTCTAACAGAGTCAGAGTTCACCTTAACTGTTCTAAAAATGCCTAATTCATGTTTCCTCAGATGTCATTCATCACCATCAAAGCTTATTCCTGAGCCTGGCAAACTCAGGATAGATGAGAACTCTCGAAAGCCGTGACTGGCTGATAGCCTTCCACTGTGATTAAGACTGTCTTGAAGAAGTGATTAATAATGTAATTTCCTTTAAAAGACAAGAAATCTCTAGAGAGATGACCCCAATCATTGCAAGTTTCTGGTTTAGAAAAAAGTTCCTGGAGGCATTCCCCGCCATTTCATAACAGTATGTTCATCCTATTGTGCTGATGCCTTCCATTTACTCAAGAAATAAAGTTGCAGGGTTGCATTTATACGTCTAAACTGTTCTTAACTGGTAAGTTCTTATGAAATCATATGTGCTCTAATGACAGAAAATGGACAGTGAAAAGTTGTGGAATAAGAAGAAAGGTTAATCCAGTATTTTGTCATGTACATTAAACTTTGGGAAACTTATTTCAAGCCCCGGCTCTGCCCTGGACCTCATATGTGACCGAGGGTTTTTTCCTAATCCATTGAGTATCAAAAGATGTTTGCATTCAGAAATGATATTTTATGTTAATTTTATGTTAATCCATTACTTCAGCGGCCAGCAATTTGCTACCATAGTATCTCAGGACTTAACAATTAAAAATGTATTTATCTGGTACATGCCACATTTCAAAAATACCCAGTTCCTTCCATATCCCCAACAAACTCATATATTCCTATATCCCTTAGCTTTTTGGCAGAATAGTCTATATGCGTGCTCTTACAGGACAGCCAGTATGTATCTTTTGGATGGTCCCTTGGACCAGAACATATCTTCCTTTAGAGTACTATTTGGCAGTTTTCCCAAGGTGTGCAGATATGGTTATCTTTCCTTTGTACTGTCACCATTTCTCTTTAAGGTTATACAAGTCAAATACATCTTGACACTCCTTTTCTGCTTTCAAATCTGGTTGAATTTAGCCAAGCAGCTAAAAAATTGGTAGGACAGAGACTAATAGAGAAATCATGCAATCATGTATCCTTACTGCTAAGAAAGCAGTCCAAATATAGGGTATTCATGCTCCTGGAACCAAAGACACAGTACTTTCATTAAAAATACAATGACACCATTGCAAAGGCATTGAATATTTAAACATAGCTGTCCTCACTGCGAGCACGTGAACTTACATTGTAAATGCGCATGCTCCCTGAGGGTAACAATAGTACTTTAGCCCCTAAAGACCCTCCTGGCAGCATTACTATACACCATCCTTAGAAACATTTTAAGTATGCTAAAGCCCACTTTTCATTAAAATTGTATTATGACAAGTTTCAGAGAAGGAAAAAAAGAGAGAGGAATATAACTGTGTTCTACTACAGCTATGTGAAGGATACCTGAGGTAAAACCAGTTAGCCTGCAGCAGGCTGGCGAACCAAAATGTCTCCCATCACTTTTCAGGCTCCAAGTTTCAAATAAACAACAAAACAAAAGTTCAATTATTATGACTGTGAAGAAAATTTACAACGTATTATAACATATGTATGAGCATGCCATAAAGAGAACTAACAGGTCACAGAAGTGCAGATAATTCCGTAATGCCCATGGCAGGGGGGTTGGGACTAGATGGTCTTAAGGACCTTTCCAACCCTAACCATTCTATGATTCTATGTCAGACACATTTGTACAAAGTCCCAGTAAGGAAACAAGGTTTATTCTTAGTACCTACACAGCTGAGACAGACTGTACTGAAGACAAATACTGTAAAGAACCTATCACGTCAGCAGGCCAACTTTCTTGCTATAAAGGGCAATCCCATCATACTACTTATTACAAAAACAAAGCATAAGCTTGTAGTCAATCCAGCTTCCATTTCCTAGAACATTTAAATACAACTGGGCAGATAAAACCTGTTTGAGGCTTTTCAAAATAATGAGTAAATGCTTTGTTTCATTTTTTTTCCATCTCTTAAAAACAATGAGACAAAAATTCATTCCTTGACACTGGTGGCTGTAGTCTGAAAACCGCTTTCCCTGCTCTCCATACTGAAAGTTCTTTTGCCTTCACTCTGGAAGGCAGCATTTCTATGCCCCAGCACATAGAAAGAATGTGAAAATAGATGTTTTCCACTGCAGTCACTTATTACAGAGTCCCAGGCTCAGCCAATTGCTGTACATAAAACACAGCAGATGAAAAAATAATGCAAAATCCATTCAGGCCTAGTCAAGATGAATGATTTTCCAGAAGGCCCATTTATGCACATTAAGATTTTCAGCCTGTGAGATTTTACACCTTCCTAGGCCTTATGAAAACATAATGTACCTCTGAACACACGTTTCTGAATTACAAATGTGAGCTTGCTGACGGAACAGCACAGACTGCATTACACTGACAGTTACCTTTAGTAAGGCAAATTATCTTTGTTCAATATTATACCTTTCACAGATAGTAAGAACTATACCCCAGATGTCAGGCTCAATTTCAGATTCAGCATTTTTGAAAGTCTTTAAACCCAGGAGTTTTCTTAAGGACCATCCACAACAAAGATTTGGAAATACAAGGGGAGCTGATGAAGCATTCCTGTTTGCACAGATGCGGGACGCCTGAAGCAAAGAGATGGACATACACAAAAGGTGGTTTGAGTAATTCAACCTCAAGAAATCTACACCAAATACATTAACATCTCTAGGTGAACCTTTACTGCTGCCAGGCCATAGAGCCGTTGGAACAAGTCCTGAGGAGGGCCACAGGGATGATCGGGGGCTAGAACACTTCCCATACAAAGACAGGCTGAGAAAATTTGGGTTGTTCAGCTGGAGAAGGCCGTGTGGAGACCTCATAGCAGCCTTCCAGTATCTGAAGGGGGCCTACAACAATGCTGGAGAGGGACTCTTCATCACGGGCTGTAGCAAAAGGACAAGGGGTAATGGGCTTCAACTTAAACAGGGAAGTTCTGGTTAGATATAAGGAAGAAGTTCTTCACTGTGAGGGTGATGAGGCACTGGAACAAGCTGACCAAAAAAGTGGTGAATGCTCCATCCCTGGCAGTGTTCAAGGCCAGGTTGGACAGAGACTTTAGGTGATGTGGTCTAGTGTGTGGTCTATCACTGCCCATGGCAGGGGGGCTGGAATCTTAAGGTCCTTTCCAACCCAAACCATTCTATGATTCTATCACACTCGCGTGAAATCACAGGCTATAACCTATAGTATCCTTCCTTGCCCCTTCTCTTCATTCTGTCTGCTCAGAGAAGCCACACTGCCTTCCTTACACAACTAAGCCCTCAGTGGCAAAGTTAACAGCCACGACTCTGAGAAGCCAGCCAAGCTCATGCAGCAGCTTGCAGCAGATCTGCTGCCCTTATTGATACTCATCGTCAGCAACAGATTCTTGCAGCTTTCTCAATACTTTGCTTGTCTGAACCACCTGAATCTTCACTAGAAATCCCAGCTGAGAGTGCAGGAAGCATGAGCTAGCATTTCACATTGAGCTCAGTCTCCCAAGTTGGGATACTTACCTTCAAGAAGCATTCAGCATCTTCAGCACTGCCTTTTTACAAGTCCTGTGAACAAGAGCTACAGAAGAATCTTACAGGATTAGGTCATACTTCAGAACTTTTTAAGAGGTTACCAGTGCTTTGCCATAGCATTGCAAAAGTAGGAAAATTCCCAATGTTTCAAAAGCCATCAAGCCAGGTCTTTTCACGAGTTCTAAATTCACTCAGAAATAAAACTACTATTGGACAGTTAATGAACCAAACAGAACAAACCTGAATTACATATAGAGCTATAAATTGACACTGAGTGACAAAGGTACACTATAGTTTGTTCCCCATAGCATCATTAGCCAACAGAGATCTAGAATATCTGTCCCTAACTAGACTTCAATACATAATAATGTACAACTTA
This sequence comes from Psittacus erithacus, assembly GCA_009867235.2. Lineage (NCBI taxonomy): Eukaryota > Metazoa > Chordata > Aves > Psittaciformes > Psittacidae > Psittacus > Psittacus erithacus. The sequence continues at coordinate 28,402 of WYDI02025065.1, read as the reverse complement.
ATCTCTTTCAGATGAATTGAAGAAAGTGGAAGAATGGTAGGCACACAGTTGTGAAAGCCCTCGTCCCTGACACAGACTTCCTGTACCACTATAGTCGCATCGTTCATAGCCCATCAGAGCTATTACAGCCTGCAGAAATACTGAATAACAAAGATATTAAAGACTGGAAGGAGATTCAACACCTCTTAGAAGAGGGATGGCAAAGAGACAGCACCTACGAAAGACCTTCTGAACTTCTACAAAATTGTGTAACTAAAAATAAGCAGTTACTGAGTTTACTGTGGGTGAGGCTGTACATATCTGATCCTGACACCTCCAGATGGCAGAAAGCTTCTTCCTTCCAAGATACTAACAGCTATTTAATGGGCTGCTGGTATTTTAAGGACTGTTCAGTGTTTAATACTGCTTTTATATATATCTGATGCAAAGTGACATTCGGCTGGAAGTATCTGTCTTGGAATCACAGCAGTTGGAATCAGTAACACCTTTCCATTTTATCATGCTGTCATGGCTGAAGAAAAACGTTGTCTTTACATACTCTTTTGACTGTGTCTGCTTTTGCTCCTAAATGGCATTAATCCAGCCTGTTTCCGATGGGCAGGAAGATATCCCTCTGAGACTGTCATTAGGCTGTGATGGCAGCGATGCTCAACAAATGCCATTTCAAACGAGGCACTGATGCTGCAGCAGGAGACCGCAAAATACCTCCTCCACCAGGGCATGTTCTCCAGAAGAGCTGGAGTGGAGATACTGGCTGTACCCAGTCCTAGCTGATGGCTTTACAAACACTGCATACTACACCTCGGGGGTCTGAACAACTGCCCAAAGCAGCTGTTGCAAACCCAGGACAGGTTTTCCTTCCTTTCTTTGTCTTTCCCAGAGCTCACACAAAATGTTCCCCACCTCATGCTTCCAGCCCTGGAGAGATAACGTGCTACAGCAAGCTGCTTCTCCAAGATGCTGCAGGTAAACTTGTCATAATTGTCTCCAGCTGTAATAATGAATTTCAGCATTACAAACACAGCAATAGCAACCACCACAGAGGCGTAAAGGTTCCCCCGAGTCCCAGGACGGAGTACAGTTTTTTAATTATCCCTGCTGCTCAGCCCAGACATTGCAGACGATGTTAGTGACCACAAGCACAGGTGCTCTCCTCCTCCGCTTCATTTTGCCCAAACCTTTGCAAGCACCGCTCACTCCCGCTGCCTCCCTCCCCTCCCTGGGCAGGCTTCGGCCAGCTGGGCAGCCGCCTCACTGCGCGGGGTGCAGCCGCCGCCGCTCAGGGGCTGCGCTGCCGGGAAGTTGCCCCGTGCTCGGGGGACGGTCCCTTCGCAGGGCGCGGGTCGCACGGGAAGGCACTCACCTCTCCTGGCCTGCCTGATCTTGGGGCTTAGCATGCTCCCGGCTCGGCTCGCCGTGGCCGCCAGCCTCAGCACCCGGCCCCGGCCGCCGCCCCGTGCATCGCCGCGCCCGCCGCTCAAACGCCGCTTCCCTCCACTGCCAGCTCTGGCTCAGGAGCGATGCTTCACATGGAGCTAAATAAACCCTAATGCATTATTTATCCGGCCTCGAATTAATTCCCATCCAAACTAGACATTAAGTGCCTCGGTAATTACTGTCGATATTTCACTAGCACGCAGACACGAGGGCTGGACCTGGCTCCTTCTGCTAATTGGCCATACATCAGTGTTATTAATGTATGTCTTTCAGGGAGAAGGGCTGATCCCGCGCTCCCCCTCAGCATCTTCCTCCGGTAGCGCTCAACAGACGCTTTGACTCCACAAGGGTCACATCAGGAGCTGAATCTCTCCAAGCCCGAGCCAGGGGGGAAAAGGGCGCAAGGCACACGCCGAGAAAAGCTTGAGCACCTGATACTCAGATGGTTGTGCGTTCCAAGAAATACCGAGTACGCTGGTCCAGAGGGCAGCGGCGTGCTGGCCTTGCCTGCTGAGCACCGCGTCCCTCCGGGGGGCATGCCGGGGAGAGCCGGGGAGCTGAGAGAAACGACCTGCTGCTCTCTGCAAGGAAGAAAAGTGTGTCTCGCCTGCACTGACAGCTTGGCAGGATGGGCACAGGGAAATGTCATCATTCCGCTTTAGCACCCATCATTCTTATTTGTATTCCTTACTAAGCTCTCCCTCAGCCCTCCCTGGGGGGGGCGGGAAGGCGGGGGAGACAAAGTCTGCAGTCAGTAATAGGAGGAGGAAAGGACAAACACTTAATGAAACAGTTAGATACTATTAAATATTATCTATAAACAGATGGATGAAAATTTAATTTGAGTAATTGACACATCCTGCCCCTCGGCTGTTCTTGGCACAACATCCTTCCTCATCTTCCCCACCTGCTTAGCAGGTCCTTCTGCAGTTTAGAAAAGGGGGTAAATACTTTCTTAGCGATGTGTATGCCATGCAGTATTACCCTGCGTTTGTATTGCTGAATTGCATTCACAAAAAGCATTTGAGATTGGCAGCTTCCTCCTCTGCCAAGAAGATCCATCACATTTTGGGTACTGAATACTGGCCATCAAGTCATATCTGCAATAGTGGAAGAGGTTCTCTGGCCCTTTACAGAGGCTGCACTTCTCAGTGTGCAGGCTGCAGCAATGGCCAAGATGTTTTGGACCTTTAGCTACTGGTAGATCTAGCTGCTTAGAAGTAATAATAAATCCTTGAGTTCATGGTGGCCATCTCACTTTTAAGCACTTGTAAATGAGGTTACAAGTGGGATCTGAACTTTGTCTCTGGTCTGAATACATCCCTCCCCATTAATCATCTATATTAGGTGGGCTTCAGCACAGTGAAGAATAGCTAATTGGTGATCCTGTGGCAAACAAACTTAGCAAGTGCCCTGATACTGTGGATAACCAGCAGGAACACTAGCTGAGGGAAGTGACGCTTCTGCCTTTCTGCCCAACCTCAGTCTCAGGATCAGAAAGTCAATTCCTACCAACCATTTAACAGAACCAGCTCTCTCCATATTTTTAGCATTTGCTGTCTGCATTGGTGCTGTTCAAACACATTATTTTACAGTCTGAGCAGGAAAGCAAAAGATGTGTACAGTAAAACATGACAAGGGATATAGTTAACGGAACTTTTAATCTCATGAGCAACATGGGACATCTCATCTTGCTAAGTCACTTCCCACGGAAGCTTGATTTTCCCACTGAGGAAAGATGTTATATAGGGACCTATACAAATAATTATCATGTTCATGGATAAAATAACAGCAAAATTCAGCACTAAATGCTAACACTGAAGGTTTTTGGTTAAATAAAAAAAGTATTCAGTGTAAACAGAAATATTCTATTTGATCCTGTTTGAAATGTTTTGCTTTGACATAAACATTTTCAGCACTTCTTAAAGCAATTTTCAAAAGAGCAACATCATTTAAATGATTTTTTAAAAGCTGGAAATTTCCTATTTTTTTTTTTGCCCCCAGCTTTAACACAATAAATGCAGACCAGAATTTCTCAGACATCCTCTTTGGGACAAATAAGCCATTTGTTAGGGGGAAAAAAAAAGAAAAAGCTATAAAAGAAACCCCACCAGCTGAAAGAGAAAAAAACAGTCACCTCCAGAAAGCGGTTCCATGTTGGCTGCACTGCTCTGCTCTGACAGTTTAAAGAAATACATTCTGAAAGAAACACTGAGGTTAGGTCCAACAGAAAGTTAGCCTGACAAGTGTCTAGAAGGAACCAGACCCTGTGGGAATGTTTAATCTCTCAAGTGTGTGTGTTGAACTAGTTAGCCTAAGCAGGATAATTAGTACAACATATCTCAATGGTTTGCATTTACCTCAATTCTCCTGTGTGTTTCATGGCTCCTTTCCATCCCACAGCTTCTTTTTCAGGGTATGGGTTCCTCAATGGTACTGACTCTAAAGAACCACAGCCCACAGGGGCCCTGCTGGTGGAGCAGAGCTGGGAATACACTTTACTTGTAGCCCAAGTCAACTCTTCACCTGTGTCTGTCCCGCACCACTGCCAGCTACCCCTTCAACACACATACCTGGCAAGAGGCATTTTGAACAAATATAAATATATACATAAAGCCCTTGTGTAAAAGGTGTCAGAGCTCAGAGTAGCCCATGGTGATGCAGGAAGGAAAAGAGCTTGAGTAACAGCTGATTTAGCTAATTCTCCCTACATCAAGTTTTGTCTGACTCAGATGCTGCTTCTAAATGGCAACGGTATTGAAGCCTTTAATTGCTTGTAAAGGACAGTAATTGCAATCTGAAGAGTGCATAAATTAAGTATACTGAAGTTCATCTGGCAGTTCATCTAGGGACAATTTCAGTGCAGTAATTTTTCTTAAAGGAAACGATTGCAAAGACATGAAAAATGAAGGAGTAAGCTGTGAAAGTTTTACTTCTGGTGTATTTACATCAGGTCTCTCCATGAATATGTAATCATGTAGTAGAAAAGAAAGGATATCCAGCCAGCCAGGGATGTATTAGCCCCATATTTCATTGCTAAATAAAAGTAAGTACAGGGGTGGTAGAACTTAGGAAAACAGAGATACAATTCAGCAGCACCAGTTCTTCCCTCTCACCTTGCAAAGGTACTCTTTGAGGGGAGTTCAAAAATGGCTTGATTAAAAATTTTAGACAGAAACGCAATAAGAGGCACCTAAGGTAGGCTCCCCAGCTTGAGAGTACCTGAAGCTGTGTGCTAAGTCTCAGACAGTCCTTGCATCAGCAGTTCAGAGTAATGTCTGCCTGCTATTTCAGAACACAGCTCACCTCCCTTCTCACTATTGAAGTCTAGGGCTATGATACTGGAAAAAGCCTTACATGAAGAGACAGAAGAAGCTACAGTGGAACCACAGCAAGCATTAACTTTGTTCTTGCATCTAAACACACTCTACAAAAACTACAAAAAACTTTATTATGGCCCTGAACTGCATAAATAGCCTAAAGAGCCCTGACTAGCCTCACCTAGCAACCACCCATACCCTTTGTCCATAGGCTTAGAAGTTTCATTTAAGCCCAGGCTTGGACCTTTACTCCTAGTCTAAATTATCCTGTAGGAGTACTGATCTTTAACTCAGCTATACTGATATATAGGTTTGGACTATGGGATGTTTTCTCAGCTTGACCTTTTATCTGCCTTGTTGCTGTGGATCTATGTAGTAATAGCTAGATTGTGGCTGCTACTGGTAATTTTAATCCAAACTAATTCTGACTATGATATGTGGGTGGCTTTCTTGGTTTGACCCTAGACCTGTTTTGTTATCATGAATGCGCTTTATCTGGACTCTTGATTGAATGTGACTATGATGTTGGAGTCCTTTCTTCCCACCCCTGTGGGAACTACCTGCCCTACTGTGCTGTTCCTCCTTTTCCCTTGGGGAGTAAATGGGTGTTGCTGGTCATCCTATTCCTGAGCTAGGCTAAAGGTGTCCCAATATGTTAGGCTTCTCAGAGAGACTTCAGCTACTGGGCTGTAAGCAATAACACTTTGATGACTGACTGAGCTGAGGCAAGAGATTCCTGATGGCTTGAGATACCAACCTTAAGGTGTGTACCAGTTGTTGGAAATCACTGTTGTCATGCTTGTCCAAATCCAGAATGACAGTCTAGCACTAAGTGGCTACAAGGCTAGCTAATAGAAATCAGCTGACTAACCAAGTGCTAGAGAAGCACTACTATTTGTCTTTTATTTGAATCTAAAAGTAAACGTGCTCATTAATTATCTGATGTCTGTTTGGAATGTGGAAAGACTTGTCTGTATATCACAAGTGTTTACCCTTGATTGTTAAGCACACATAATGAAGAAAGGTGATATGGACTAGGGATTAGAAAATATAAGAGTGGGGAGGTATGGTCTCCAGCCTTGATGCCAAATGATTTCCCATGGCTAAAGCAAGATATTCAGTCCCAGGCCCCATTTACCTCCATGCAGTGTTTTGAGACCTGGGACTGGCAAGTGCTATCTAGTTGCAGAGGATGATAATGATAGCAAGTAACTGCAGAAGGGGCAGTCACTGAAGATATGATTCATCTGTTGGTGCCAAGGCTGATGGCTGAAGGCTATGGAACATGTCAGGTGCTTGAGACGGAAGACTGTGTGGGTCAGTGAAGTTGCTGAATCTGGGGGAGATTGAATGGATCTCTGTTCCCCCAGGCTGTACACACAGCATGTTGTCACCTACCAATTATTATATTACATATCCTTTTTTTCCTCCTCCTCATCTTCTGCTTCCATATGCAAGCCAAGGACTTGTTGTAACTAGCTGATTTTTATATTTTCTTTACTCATCAGCAAGATGCATCTGGATCTAAGCCCAAAATCTAATCACCCTGGACTTTGGCACTATTGAAATCCAGAGACAGTTTATTTAGATTGCAACTTTGATAACAATCTATTCTCATTTGGTATAAAATGGAGTTGATGGAAAAGGGTCCAAAGAAACAAAGAGGACCATGGTATGCAGTTTGAGATCAGTAACTGCAGCAGCATTACTTCTGCAAGGCAAGCTAGAATAATTATGTACACAGGAACTGCAGGAATTCTGCTGAAAAAGATTGGGCATAAATTGACAACTTTTCGAGTATCTAATGATCAGAAGGAATTTCAGTTTGATACGACCATTGCTTCCAGGCCAAGAGATTGCTGATTAGAACTTCTTGATGATGATGATGTCATTTGGTTTTCCAGGTGAAAAGGGCCACTGGTCTTTCAGCAGCCAGTAACTAGCCATTTTATTGACAGTCTTTGGAGAAGCAGCAAGAAATCTGGAGACTGTGGAGAGAATTCCCATGTTCTCCTTTTAAGATGGCCTCTCTAGTACCAGGTAAAAACTTTCTTAAAAGCAACAAATCTTGTATAAATCCAAAGATTCTAGGCTTCTCTAAGCCTTGTAGATAGTAAGACAAAACATGTTCCTTTGTTGTATTTAATTGTGTACACTTTCTAATCTGTATTAGTCTTTGAGGTATCATCTTTATTACACTAAAGGCAACACCAGGAAGAGAGATAACATGTCACCTTAAATACTGGAAATTCTTTTGCTGTTGCAGCATTCCTAAACATGTCTGCAAGCAAAGTTTCCATTACTAATGAAGGCATAGGACTACTGAGACAGGGTGGCTCCATGTATTGCACCTCATTTGCCTTTCACAGGGTAGGGATTAAAATTGCATATGGAATGGATACTAGCTGTATGGACAGCCAATACCTATTTTAAATGGTGTCTAGATGATAGCTTTAATAATGAGGCAGACAGAAATCTTTTTACCTTTGCAATATCTACTGGAGACACCCCAAGACAGATCAGAAATTTTGAATTAATTGTTTCTATTCCATACAAGATCTAGTAGATATTTTCCAATCTGAAGCAGAATGACGATGACACTAGAACTTGTCTCATAGCCAGATAAAAATCTGAGTAATATAATTAAGGCAAATACAAATAAATTGTGAAACAGATTTCAAACCAAGCACAATTTAGTAACATCTGAAGGACTACTCAGATGTTTGAGGACTAAGGCATATCACCTACAAGGGTGAGGGACACACTTGTTTAATCTTGCACAGAGGCTGATAGGGGATCTAACTGAAATCCACAACTAGGTAAGGGACAGCTTCAAAGACTATGAAACCAAACCATTCTTGGTAGTGGTAGATGCTAAAATAAAAAGCGATGCCCCCACATTTCAGGTTACAAACTCAGACTGGAGCTTAGAAAAACTTTTTCATGAGGAAAGTGGTGCAGCACTGGGGCAGGTACTCACGAGGTAGGTGAGATACCAATCTTCAGAGGTTTTCAAGATGGCTAGATTAGTCTGGATTTGGTGCTAGCTCTGCTCTGAACAGAAGGCTGGCCTAAGTAACCTCGAAAGGTAATTTTTGTGAGTCTTTCCAAAAACCTGTTTTCTGACGCTATATCTGTTGGTTGAACAAAATGCTACTTTTCTCTCCAAACTTTGCCTTACTATCACCTTCAGAAAAACTCTTTTCAGAAACTCTGTAAGAAATTAATTCTGATTTTCCTTGAACTAAATTTTCTGATTCCAACACAGAAAAGCATTTAAAGGTTTAACTTAAACCATGAGAGACTATTCACATGCTTCACATCAAAATACACGGTTAACTGACATGCTGGATCAGAATTTATTGGAGTAGTTCATGCTACTTGGATTTTGCATTCTGTAAGTAAAGCATAGAGCCTCAAACTTCAAAGGAAGCTGCATGACTGTCACAGTTAACTGTGCGGTCCAGCCCAGGTCTCTGATTCTAGTTGTGTTATGAACACAAGTATGTATCCAGTTGAGGTTGACATCTGTCTGCTCCCACTGACATCTTCCAGTAAAATTTGTCTGAATTTCTCTGAGATTCCTGGGACAGTTGGGATGTGGAAGCCTGGAGACATTATTGATTTGTCCCTTATTCATCTGTTCCTCTATATCCCCAGACCCTCCCTGCAACTTTGAGAACACTGACAGCAATATACCCTGTAGTCAGGACCTGCAGGACCTCATGAATCAACCACATTAAAATGTGATAACCTGGGCAATCACTTATCCTAGCTGTCATCTATGGGCCTAGAAGAAATGAGGTCCTTGATTCAGAGAGGATATATAGAAATGCATTATTTAAAACTTAAATGCTATCTCTGTAGAATGGATTTTTAAATTTAGTTTCTTATTTTTTTTCTTTTAGTAGCAGGTACCAAAGAGCAGTGTATGCATATTTTAAATACTGGGAACTGAGTCTGGCATCCTCAGGAACATATCTCCTCCTGCTGTCTCAGGGAAAAATATCGTCATTTAGGCAGATCTGATTCAAAATGGAACTAGGGTGAAAACTGGAAGCTAGGTGAAAAATGAAGTGAGCTAAAAATTTCAAACGTGCTTTTATTTTAACACTGACCCATTCTTCTTCTGTTTCAAATCATTTTAAGCAGAGGAGGAGAAAATAATTAAATTAAAATAGACTTGCAATTATTGACTTCTGGACTTAGGTTTTGGAAGCCCAGGTAATATCTGTGGCTCTGCCACTGGCTGATAACGTGGCCTTGGGTATGTCACTTCTATTCTTAATGTCACTCTTCCCAGCCTGTGAAATGGAGATTGTAATATTGATCTCTCTGATAAACTTTTCAAGATGCATGGAAGAAAAATACCCAGGAAAATGGGTTTAATAGAAGTAAGATTACTTACTAAGGAAAAATGTGACCTGAAAATTTCTTCCTGTAAATATTTTTTGATCAAAATGTAACAGAAAATTGTGAAAAGCATTTTTGCTTTTTAAATAATGATGTTGGCATTTCCATGGGTGGGGGGAAGGGAGATTTAGGCACCATAGTCTTTTAAAATCATCAGTTTAGAACAGATATAATCCTAATAAAAGTGGTCTAAATTTTGGTAATTGGCATCTTGCTTACAATGATACTTGTTTCTCAGAAGCTGACAAATACTTCTTCCCTTTCACTACCCCAGTATTAATGTATGGAACATACTTATTTGGACTATCCAACTGTGTATTTATACAAATGTCTGCTCAGAGACAATCTCCTGTGAAAGCTGTCCACTCAGCAGCTCCAATGTAATGAGTCTGCATAAAAATACTTCATTTGAAAATCATAAATTTGTAGCATAAAATTCTCCCATGGTTCTAAATCCTTAGCAAGATAGTTCCTAAGTGTGTGTTCCTACAGGGAATTTACAGCTTGGGGGAAAAACATGTACTGAAAAGCTCTATATTGCTGGATTTACAGAGGCAGAACCAAACTGTGGATTAAAGTTTTATGAATAGGAATTTTTGTTTGTATGCTTAAAACCAACCAAATAACCCTCTACAAATTATTAACTTCCCAGAAATGACACTTATTTCAGGACAATCTGTTTCATATAGTCATAGACTAGTTTGGGTTGGAAGTGACCATCAGAAGTCCCTGCTCATTGCAGGAGGGTTGGACTAGATGACATCTTGAACTGGATCACCTTGTGCAGAACTACATCCAGCCTGGCCTTGAATGTCTCCAGGGATGGCACATCTACCACCACTCAGGGCAACTTTATTCAGCCTCACTCATCTTTTTGTTCAATGTTTAAACAAAAAAAATGCCTTTTCAAAACAAAACATCAACTAGTTTAATTTTAGAAATATTGAAAAATCCTCTTCTATTAAATATCCTTTTTTTTTTTTCTTTGCCAAAACTGACCCATTTCACAAGTAACTTGCTTTCCCCTAAAAGTCCATTCTTCATTCACAGTCTTTTATCTCCTCTGCTATGTGCTGACACCTTTGTAATCTGTACACCTAGAGTAAGAGGGTCAAAGCAGACCACTGTTTTCCAAGTGGCTTCTCTGCTGGGTGCCCAAGTGAAACCTGTCCATTTCAGAGACTGGTGGGAGTCTGCAAGTATCATTCTATAAATGCTCAAATTGCTGAAAGTAAATAGGAAAGTAAGTCGTTATCTTTTGTGCTACGATACTTTCCTGTCTCATTTAAGACGGACTGAAGAAAAGAAACAGAAGCTGCTATACCATGACAGTGAACTGCATACCTGCAGCTGCGTATGATTCCTGCTGCCTCATGTAACGGCAGACCCTGACAGCCCTTCTGTCGTACTGCCATCTGGTGACGCTCGGGGAGGAAGGCGCTGACGCAAAACGCTGAGCTAAGACGGCCCGTGTTACTGCTGAGATCCCAAACCCAGGTAATGTCTGGAGCTCGGGCAGAGGCTAAAAGGCTGTAAGATGTTCTATGTTTTATGGTCTGTATGGAAAAAACAGGTGCATGGGAAAGGAAGAGCGCTGAGTATCTCTGCCAGGAATGCCTGTACTTTGCAAAGGCAGGCTGTTTGATTTTTTCATCTTTATTCTCATATCACTTGAGCAACAAAATATGAAGTAGAAATAGAAAATGAAAGTTTAAAGGAAATTAAAAGGGATAATGACTTAAATATAAATAAAAATACCATTACAGCCTGCCATGTTTACATTATTTAGTCATACACTTGTCATCTATTTTGGATGCCTTTAAAGATGGCTCTGATCTCTGAGCTACTTCTACAATAGTGCAGGATAAAACAAACCATGGGACCGACTTTGGCAAATTTTTTTTCCATTGGCAACGTTGCCAGTGGTGTGAACACAGGTTCTGGTATTAATTTGTTGTTACATAGTCGACATGAAGGAGGCAAACCTTGCAGATTACAGTCTGAATGTATGTTGTTCCCAGACTTTTACAAGGTAGACTTCTGCTTCATCCAAGTTAGAGGCATCTTGCACATTTCTCTAAGCATGGTACAGTGAGTAATACACTGTGCTATGAAATAATTGTTTCATCTCATGACTGCTGTCTGGTTTTTAGACAGCTTTAACAACTCTTACCACTGAATAAGCCTTCTTAGACCTCCATATGAAGCCTGCTGTTCACATTTCTCTGCCTACAGACAGGAAATTCTTACACTCAGAGACAGCCCTAGAGATGCTCTATCTGAACTGATATCTTAACATGCAGCTTTGCTAGAAGGAATTTGCCTGTTTGTCCGCTCTGAACCACTGTTCTCTGGCTTTGGAAAGTATTACAGCAAAAAGGACTATCTGAGCCTGTTGCACTTCCCTCTTGTGGTAAGCCTCTCTGCAAGGTAACTACAGCTTGCTTTTACCAGTTCCTCCTTTACTCCATGTGGTAGCAGTCTCTGCTTCAAATGAGAAAGCCATGCTTTCAAGTTCTGCTGAACACAATGAGCTTGCAGAAGATCACACAGCCAATGACTAGCTTCTTGTTGCTCTATTCTGTTTTTTTAACAAAGTTTTTCTGTGTATTTAGAGCTAGGTTTTAATTTCAAGTCTAACACTACCTCTCTGCTAAGCATCAGTAGCAATTATGTGTATCCCTATAGGTCAAGTTCCTAGCACAAAAGAAAACACTAATACGGAATCTGGCTACAAGTAGACATGAAGGAATTTTTTCTTATTATTTGCCAGCCTAGAACAAAGTCATCTGAACACTTTAAAAGCAGTCCTTTCCTAGGAAAAAAAGAAACCCCACTCCCCAGGGAAACCACTTGGCTTCAAGAAGTTTTTTTAGACCAGAGCATACCAGGTAGCAAAACTGCTGGTTTCGTCAGTTTGTCCCCATTCCTTCTGTCCAGAATTTTGTATGGCAAAAGCTAGCAACCAAATGAAATTAGAGTATGTTAGTTCTATAAATAAGGAATTAAAGAGATGGGAAGAATACATTAGTGTAGTTTGAGAGCTACAAGAATATTTGTAGAACTGCTAGACTCATCTATGAATAAGGTGTGACAGCTAATTAAGGATGCTTATTAGCTATTTGAAGGTACCTGAGTAGTTATCACTCTGGGAAAGCAGCCTTCCTGGGTATGTGCAGAGACTCTTGGAGTACAGCTTATAGGAGAGCAAGGTCACAGGAGCAGGCATTTCTAAATAGACTTGGGAGCTGCAAAAAGAAAAATAATAGTAGTTAGTAGGGGACACCTCAGAGATGGAAAAATGTCTGCTGTCATACTTGAGTTGCAAAGATTTTGCTTAATTCATTTAGCCTGAATTTCAGGCTCCCTATTTCCTCTATGACAACGATGAGAGTTGCTGTAGCTGTGCAAGCTGCACAGCACCCTTGCAGAGAGTGAAGAGGTGTGTTAAACAGGAAGTAGCACCAATTTCTGAGACATAAGAAAATGGTATTTGCAGAGGTTTTGGTCCTGCGTTTGCAGAGAGAGTAAGAAGAGTGAATCTTCTAAGAAAACAGCTCTCGGTCAATATGTACTTATGTAATTATATCTTTAGTCTGAGGCTGTGTCCAAAAGTGGTATTTTCTGATAAATACTATGTGTTAAAGTCTACCTTCTGTTTTGTAAATAGCCATAAAAAATTTCTGGTATCATGACTTTTCCATTTAATAACTTTTGAGTTGATCATGGAAACAGTGAAACAGTGAATTCCTGTATATCTTGTAGTACAAAGTTAATCTAAGGTACAGGAGAGGGGAGAAATGGTATGCGATTATGTCTTGCCTTTCAACTTCCTCAATCTCCTTAGAGTAACATGCCTTCCTGCGGGGAGAGAATGTGTTCAGTCAAGCTGCCTTAAAACTTTCCTTCACAACATTTTTGCTAGTCAGTAGGTGGCATTTAATCAAAATAGCAGCTTCCCAGAGGAGCTTTCATATTTGATACTTTTTTCTTCTGGGGAAAAAAAAAAATCCATTCATTTAATCAAGATGTGTGGGCCTGACAGTTTGAAACCAAGAGTGTTTTCACTTTTGTTACAAGCCTATTTTTAAGCGTGGTTTATTTTTTCTTGTGTCATTAAAAGCTGATATTGTTTTACTAATGTGGAGTAATTTTGGTAGCATTTAATTACGCACAGAATTTAGAAAAATGTAGTTCAAAATGATTTAGGGTATTTCTGTGATTATACAGTCCAGTGATTTCCCCTCCCTCCCCCGCCCGTCTACTTTTAAAGGAACCAAAAAAGATGAGCAAGGGGGGGGGGAGGGGGTGCTGTCAAGCAGCAGACTTCTGCTTGTTGTGTAAGTGTTCATAGGAAACTACTTCAGGATTGCACAGATTGAAAAAGGCTGAAAATCACTGCTCCAGCCTGACCTTTAAGATGCAGGGTATTGGACATACTTTGGTTCGTTTCTGTTTAAACAACAAAAGCATTGGAAAAAAATCCCATTTTAATTTACAGATTTTTAAATTCCTGTTGATGGATGGAATTTGTTCTAATTTCCAGTGAAATGTTTTGAAATAGCAGAATTTCCTGTAACAAAATTATTCTTAACATGTAACACTGCTACTACTGATCAAACCTTACCAATGCCATTAAAGGCTAGATGCCTGGAGACAAAGGATGGGTTACAGACTGCCTGGCCTTGCTCAGGTGGAAATGCCAAGGGAAGAAAATGGATCCCTTTCCAGAGACATCTTAGGAGCTTGAGTCCAGCACTCTGCATTACCCTGTCTTTTAACAGTCTGTCAGTCATGCTGCCAGAGTAGTCGGTCATGTAACTAGACCTCCCAATCCAGACTAAGAGTGCTCAAGTCCAAGGGGTGATGGCAGGCAATAGGCAGAGAAACATTGCCTTGCATATATGCTGTATGTCTTTACTGGCTACTAGTCTTATGGTTTCATCAGCATGACCTCCATTTAATTTAAAGCTGAAATTTAGTTATCTGTGCAGGTGTACAAATATGCAAGTTACCTTACAATCTGAATAATGTGGTCATGCCTAGCAGTACTGGCAGAAGCTGGCTTTTACTTCTCACCTCCCCAGGGAAGTTGTCCAGAGAAAGCCAGGCCAAAGAGGTGGGGTAGCCATCCCTGCTGCCCCGGGCCTCTATACTGGGCATGATGTGCTGAGGAATGCAATGAAAGCATTGCATTCCTCTGTGTGTGCACCAGAGAGAGAGGAGCTGAGCTGCTCAAGCACACAGTCCTGCGGCTTTTCACTTCATAGCCTGCTGCTTTCACTTCTTTGGGAAGATTTGCTGAAGGAGCTGAACGCCTCTTTCATTGCAGATTTCAAGGCTGCTGAGAAAAATGATGAGTGAAAATGATGGTTAAGCAGATGGTTTAAATTTTTGCATTGCCTTTTTCTGTGGTCTCTCTGGCAGCTTCTGTTCTGCCATTGAAAAGAAGGGAGGAGAATGAAAGCCAAAGCTGCTTCCCTTTATGATGTTAAAGAAATGAAAAATGATTTGAAGAACATTTTTTAATCAACATTCTTTTTACCAAGAAAAAAGATGGATTTTAGCAGGAATGTTGAAGAGTAGGAATAAAAGCCCTGCAGTTAACTCAGCTTTTGGACGCTGCAATGTTGAAAGGGACATGTGTTTAACTGGATTTTCTTTTCTAGATTGAAGTTTATGAATGTGCAACAGAAAAATGTAGTCTCAGCAAAATCAGCTGCATTTGATTTCTTACATCTACAAGGAAAAAAAATTGCTAAAAGGAGAAATACAGTCTTTTCAGCAAAACTCCATCCTATTTGGGTTTGCAGTTGGGTTGAACTATTAGCCCCTGGGACAATGGTAACTGCACAGCAATTGCCAGAGGACATGTGTTGCTCTTGGCATAAATAGGCAGCCTGTTTGGTGAAGCTAATGCAACTGAAATGTACTGCAAGCCCAGTTTCTGAAGAAATCTGTAGTAGCTGATCTCTAGCCTTAAGCTGACAACTGCTGTGCTTCTAGATGTTCTGGACCACCAAGATACCTCAGTGTGGGTGATATTAATGTAAATGAAACAGGGTTTTTCTACTTGTGTGTGAAGGTTGGATAAGAGTCAATATAAGGGACACTATTTCTGCTATGAGCCAGGTGGATCTTATAGTTACCTCCAGATCCTTGCCTAAGGAAGCCCACTCTATGTCCAGCTCAGACAGGACATCTCATCTCCACTGGGCTGTGCATGATCTAATGAAGAATGCTGCCCCTACCAGATGGCAGTTTCCAGTTGGTGCTGGTAAAGGTAGCTCTTGAGTGAGAGAAGTTATTAGTGATCTTTCTAGAAAGCTTAAACCAAGATGAGGGCTCCTTTGAATTAGGTGCCCTGCATATAGATGCAAATGCAAGTATGTGGGAGACATGCCCTTTTTCTTCTGTGAGATTGGGTGAAAAAGGCCAAAGAAAGGAAGGATTTTTCTCTCCATTTTTGTAGGTGGAAGCACAGTGCAAGGGGTTGTAATACAAACAGCCCAAACTGACACAGAGCATTGTGACACTGTCTCCTACAACACTGGCTTGTCTTTGTCCCTTGAGTTATTTTTGCCACATATAATTTGGTTACAGCTGTTTTGCTCCAGTGAAGCAGAGATTAAGTGAGAGGGCATGTTGAAACTCCCAACTTTTAACCCCATCAGCAGTTAGTGGACAATGAAAAAGAGAAATGGTGCTTCCTTTGCTGTGTGGATTAGAAATCTACTAATGCCTGTGTGGCTGCCTGAGCCCTGACAGCATCTAGTGAAGGGAACACCATGGGATAGGTTTCCCAGAGAAGCGTTTGGGAAATAAACCTCTCTGATTGAACCGCATAGAGGGAGTGGTGCATATGATCTTCTGTTTTGTGGTTTTAAACTGACACTAAAAGGGTGGAAATGGAGTACATTTAGGCTTGTTTCTCAGTTAGGAATGGGAAAACAACTATGTGCCGAGATGATATTAATATTCTCTTCACAGTGTCTCTGCTTCTGCCATTCATCTTGCCACCGTGGTTTTGGCTAGATTGCAACTGGGAAAGTATCAGCTAAGAATGAATGACTTCAGGCAGAAAAGTAGTGGATGTGTTCGTACAGCCTTTCTCGGGCTGTGTGAGCTTCCTCAGCCTGTGCCCAGAGATGCCCTGAGTCCTCACAGCCGTGTCGGTGTAGCACTGAGCTCAGCCAGACCTGTGCGTGCTTCAGTGGGGCTCACAAAAGTGTAACACTCACTCGAGCTACCCTGGGCGTGGGTAACTCAGTTTGATGTTGCATCTGCTTGGAAAACACTCTGTAGTTTATACATGGTTTAGCTAATGCTGATGCTTTCTAAAACCTCGTCAACTTAAGGCTACTATCTGTACAGACTGGAATATTTTTCTCAGGTTATGTATTTCTATTTGCAGCAAAGCTATAGAGCTACTGAATTCCTGGTATGATCTGTAAAGCGGTGAGCTAAACCCACGATTTTGCTGCTGCCTCTATTGTTGATCTTCCTTTCAATGAGCACATTTCCACAGTAAGAGAGGAGAACAATCCTCTGGAATTGTTCTGGCCAGAAATATTGCTGCATTGAGAGGTCCCTGTGATGTACAAGACAGTCTCTGTCCTGTCTTACTACTTAACCCCATCAAACATTTGGATTGATCCCTTCATGGCTTCCCACTTCTACCTGCAGATACATCAGGAATCTCCAATCTGGATACTGCTCTACCGCAGCTGGAAGAGAAAGCTAGTTTTCCTCCTGAATTCTTTCTCAGGCATGTGAGTGAAGTAGGTGTTAACAAAAACCAGCTGTCTTTAACCACCTAGGGTAAAATCTCCTCAGGTTTCAATCACTCTAAGGCTATGATCCCAGTGATTCTCAAAGTTACCATAAAATTAGCAGGGAAAAGCAGTTTAGAAAACACTTGAATTTCCTGACTAAAACTGTTTAAACTCCACCTCCCCTTAAAAAGCATACATAAAGCCTTTCAGATGTGTTATTATAGAGAACAAAGAAAAAGCAACCAGACAACTGAGAAGTAGCCTTCTCCCAGCCCCATAATCTAGGCTCCTATATATTGTTAGTGAGCTCTTGATTTGAGTGACTGTCTTGACCACTTTAGTAGCGAGGTCAAGGACTTAGCATTCACCTCAGCATTTAAATGTATTTATTTTAAGGATACTGTCTTTGAGTAAGGATTCCAATTGTTGCCTGTCCTTTGGACACAGATTGCACAGAAAGCATGAGCTTTGTGGTACTGTATTCCTGTAGCAGTCTGGAAAACCTTACATTTAAAACTGAAATGAAGCAACACCATTGCCCCCCTCACCCCCCCCCAATACATCTCTTATTTGTGAATATGGTATGTGGGTAAATACCTAGTTACTTTTGACCCACGGAGAAGCATTCAATGCCTGCCACTTTTGTGCATAAACTGAATTATTTTAAGTTGCTTTGGGAGCTTGGTGGGTCTTGAGCATGTGGTTCATTTGCTTTTCACTTCTGCTTTCCTCAGGAAATAAGTGCAGCAGCTAATCAGGTGATTCACAGTGGAAATTTTAAAGGGCAGAGTGGGAGCTTCATGCAGCAAGATGCCTAGTAAGACAGAAGCAGTAACCCTCATTTCTCTGGATGTTGTTATTGACTTCAACAGGAGCTGCGGAATCTAGGAGCCTAGGTATGTCAGAGATTTGTTGTGAAAACAAAAGGAAGAGACTGTTAACTGTTGAAGGAAACCGCAGTACTGTCTGCAGCTGGTTTGTTGTGGTAGGATCATTTTTAAACAGCAAAGGTTTCAGTCAGAGTTCACCCTAAACTTCAGCACAAGGAGGAAAAAGGATCAGTGATTTGTTTGTATTTCTTAATCTAGGAATGATAATAGGATTGCTGCTGCTAGTGGAGACTTGTTAAATTTCATTTAACTGCATGTCTTTATCTAATGAGAGGGTTGGAATTGCCCTGATCTTGTTACGACTAGATTGTTTTTGACTGACCAGAAGTATTCTGTTTGCTCTTGAGATGGGGGCATTACTTCATTTTGAGGAAGACCACATCTCAAAAGCGACTATACAAGCATCTTTGTGTCTCTTTTGGCTGCAGTAGGGGCATATGGAAGTTAGAGAAGAAACTGCTCTCAATTAGCTACTTAGAGCTACTTTTAAAGCAGAAAAAAAAGAAGAATTGGTACATGAGGGAGGGCCAAAGTCAATTTTATAGCTACTTCTGGATTGCCTAAAGATGCTCTTTAAACAAACGTGAAAAACAATGCAGTTAAGTGTTC
The DNA here is from genome assembly GCA_009867235.2 of Psittacus erithacus. Lineage (NCBI taxonomy): Eukaryota > Metazoa > Chordata > Aves > Psittaciformes > Psittacidae > Psittacus > Psittacus erithacus. The sequence goes on along the minus strand of WYDI02025065.1, from coordinate 9,958 downwards.
AAAACTAAATTACTTGTGAGATTGTACTGCAGAAATGACTTGTTCAGCTTAAACATACTCAAAAAGTAAAAATATGCTTGGACATATGAGGTCCTAGTGTAAATGAATGCAACTCCTTGGTAGTGTCATATCTTCTTGAAAAAAGTTGCAATTATATTTATATTGCTGAAAAAGAAGGGGCCATGTCCTACTGAAATGAAACTATCTCTCTGAACACTATTCAACCTTCTCTAAGCAGGCAAGTGTTTTAAAACCCCTCTGTTATTTGTATTTTGTCAGCTATTTGTATTTCAAGGAACCAGTCAGGTTAGGCTCTTGTTGTGTAAAGTGTGCCAGACCTAGGAAGAGAAAATACCTTCTGCATAGAATTTATAATTAAATGGACTTGACATGGATTGGTAGGATATCAAATTTGGCTACTTGTTTTAATTCATTGCAGTCCTTTTTTTGGAGAAAATAATTAGAGCAACATCAAAGTTTAACTATTTTTGATGATGTGTTTAGGTTTGCTTCATGAAATATGTAAAGTATGATGACTAGACATAGAACTAATAGGTGTAGATAATTTAAGAAAGGCAGTTGTAGATAATTTAGGAGGGACAGAGATAAGATAGTAGTAGATGGTTAGTGTCTGGCATAGTGGTCATTATGAGGTACTGTTATTTCTTGTGAGCACAGAGTGGTGTGAGCCACAAAGAGGCATAGAATCTGTGAGATAAGACAGTTCATTAAAAAAACCCTTTCTTCCCTTTTGTCTTGCCAGTTTGAAAAAACATGGCCACATTGCAGTGTGATTTCATACAGGCTTTTTTTAGATAGAACAAAAGGGAAAATACATGAATAAGTTCCACTTCCTCTTTGTTACCTGACACTACTTTCTGAATGATAGCATCAGGTTTATTTGATATAGTTTCACTTTTACGTCTTTAAGAATTTTTATTGTTTAGACTTTACTTTTTGTATCATTGTGATATTTACAACTCATCTAAACTGAAATAAGACATTAATTTACACTGATGATCAGGACAAATGGTGGGATGTAGACAGGAACCAACATGTAAAACCTTTTCAAAATATCTAAGCTATCCTATTAACTGAAGATACTGGAATGCTGGACCCTGCGATGTTATGAGTAGTCTAGGAGAATAATTATCATCCAAGAGGAATAGAAAATTTGAATGATTTAGAAGTCTGAATGAAACTAGATGCAGAAAAGGCTACTTGAAGAAGGAATATATAAAGCAGATAGTGTAAGTGAAGGCAACAGATTTATATCAGAAGGACTGATATTTAGTCTAACATGCCTCTTGTAGTCTGGACAGTTGGAGTAAATCAGGTAAATCATAATCCTATTTTGCTTTCATGTATTTCTGGAGATTAAAGATTTCCATGTACAGTCAAACATCTTGCAAAGTCTGTTGCAATTAGGTCTTCATTAATGAAGCTTTGTGTGCACATTTGGTTTCAATAGTTTCCACAGAGAGGGGAAGAATTCTCTCATGACATAGATTCATAAAGTGAGATTTTTTTTGAGTGACCAGCCCTGCTTGCCTTAGCTGTGCCACCAGCAAGAAAGGCCTGCTAAAAAGTTATGGCTAGAAAGAGAGAAAATTGGTGAACACCTTTGCAGTGCCATTCAATGTAGTACAGTTCAAGCAGTGCTATTGATTGGTCAGTCACTGACCTTCTGAGGCCAGCATAAGCACTTCATTTCACCTTTCCATGCCTCAGTTTCACCATCTGTAAAATGTCTGTGTAAAGGACTTTGGGCTTCTCTGTGCAAATGACTAACGTGAATGTAGTCACTGAGGGGTGAGTTGTTACTTAGCATTGATTTTGGCTTAGCAGAGTAGCTTCCAAAGTGAGAGATTTTCCTTAGGAAGAGAATGGTGCTATTTGGGATGTAAGAGCAGCTTCATTAAAAAAGTAACTCTGAACTATGCTGAAGCCCCTAAAACTGTACCCAGCCTTTCTCAATACACTGTATAGCTTCACGATAACTCAAGTGGGCTGAAAACCCATACCAGGGTTAAGTATAACATATGACGAATGTAACTCCCACACAGTCATGAGGAACAGAGTCTTCCTGTTTACTCTGCAGACAGTCATTGCACTTTTTCTGCTCACAGAGCTGTGTTGTCTTAACACAGATAAATAAGGAAAACGACAGCAGCAGAACATAAAGTGTTGTTGAGGTAGGAAGTTCCAGACTGACAAAAATTCATACCATTCCATCTCCTGGTGAAGGACAAAGTATGGGCTCTGATAGAATAAGTCTCTCTGCTGTACTGTGAAGAATCAGCTTTTACATCCAGGCGTAGGTGTCTGCTGGGACCATCAGCTTGCTGCAGCTGGTGTGGTGCACTGTGACAAGATAAAGTCACCCTCTTCATCTCTGCTGTATGGAGCTACTGTGTGAGTGTGGAAATGAAACTGGTTCATCTGGCTTGGAGTGGGCAGGATGCAAGCAGTATGCAAGCTGTATAATTGTTGCTTATTGAAGGAAATGAATCCCAGATATAGTGTTAGTGTTGGCTCATAATTCCTAAACCAGGCTTGTAATAATTTTTTTTTAAGATTTAAGAGATGTATGTCTTTGTAGTGCAGATCTGACTTATTTTTTTAATTAAATTTGCTTTTTGGCATATTTATTGACAAGCTAGGATGGCAATCAAAGAGATACTGTAGAGAAGGAACCTATTTCCCAAAAATGGTGGTACTCCTGTGTTTTTCTTTGAGGGAGTGTAATGTTTCCAGGCTCTTAAGGGACAATACATTTAGTTAGTAAAGTGATGAGCTACGTTCATCTTGGTTAAAACTGCCCAACTGCCTGCCCACACTGTGATAATTTATTTGTCATATTTTGAGTAGTCAGATGATGTCCGAGATGTCAATAAGCGTATGCCTGATTTTGCTGGAAACTGGAGGTGCCTGATTTCCATTGGTGTAACCATTGTCATCCAGTAGGCTCTGGGTAGCGTGTGAGTTCACAGAAGGTTATGACAAAGGAGTAGGGTTGCTGTGGATTTAAGGTTGTCAGTGACCTCCCAGAAGATGATGGGTGAAAACAGGGTTATAAAGTAGATCAACTCATCTCAACCTAGGGTTGAGATGAGAATGCCAGTAGGATTCCTCTACCTGTAGTGCAAAATGGACCCCTTATAAGTTCAATTTGATGGAAATGAGGCTGTTGGAAGCACCTTGCTCCTTCACTGAGGCATATCAGTTTCAGTTTACAGAATGAGCAGGACAGGTAATGTTGTGGTGAAAACACCTCTTGTACAGAGCTGTACATCTGCAGTATAAAAGAGCTGAATGTTGCTGCTTGTTTGGGCCACCACACCCATGTAGGGAAACCTTGGCTTTTCCACACAGTTCTTATTCCAGCCAGTGCTTCAGCCCCACTCTAGATGTGGAGTGCATTGGAGATGCGCAGCTTAGTTTAGCATCTGTATTCAGTGAAATGTGTTACCTGACTCTTAGGTAGTGTTCTTCTGTTGCAGATCTGATGATAATAATAGCTATGACTTGTTTTGCAATTGGGGCTACTGAAGTATACGGAGATCATCTGGCTCAGTGGCAAAGCTGGGGCTGAAATCCATATTTCCTGCATGATTTACATGGTTGTTTTTTTTTCCCCAGTTTGTCCTGCCAAAGTCCAATGAGTTGTGTAGCACATGGACATGTGTCTCATGGGAGAGAACTTGTTCATGTGATTGCAAGGTGGTAATGCTCTTGTCCAGGGGCAAAGTGCTTTGTCATCATAATTGGAAAAGAGTCAGTGGCTGCCAGTATTTCCATATTTCTAAACTCCACACTTACAATAGTTAAAACTGTTAGTGTCTAGTGTCATGGGACAGTTGACTCGTAAGAAATGATACTGACTGTAAATAACACCATATTTTACCTTCAGGTCTCATTTCAGCATGGACAATGAAGCTGAACTCATGTGGCAGCTGGAAGATTCGCCCAGCAAAGAACAGCAACAGCAAAGCCCTGATGATGGAGACAAAGCTGAAGTGCCAGGAGAGCCTGCAAACAGCAAAGACAAGCCACCTCAGAGCTATACCCTTCAGTGGGAGACTCTAGGCAAACAGTTTGTAGAGTATGAGCAGCTGGCTCCATTTCTTATCCCAGAAGAGCAACAGAGAAGGCTGCTGGACTTTCTTCCTCTCTTCTTAAAGGTTTGTTCTCCTTCTTATTTTTGTTGCAGATGCCAAGGATGTAAATTTGAGTTTCTACTGCTCTGTCTGCCAGTGGAGTTAACTGGAGCATGATCCCTTTGCCTAGGGGATAATTATTTTTATTCCACTGGGAGTCTAGGGAAACAGTGTCTTCTCCTCTTATCTAACTAACCAGCTATGTTAGCATGCAAAGAATATATGGGGGAGCACTACTTTACTTTCATAAGTGGCTAAATTCTGTTCTTGGAGTCGAGGGATATTTTGATGAGACAGGCATGTTTCGAAGTGAGTACCCTGTGAAGAGATCACTTCATGTCTGCCCATCTATTTTATGTACTTAGTGGGGGGCTGAGCACAGTCTGGGAAAAATGTAGTTGTGAAATACAGCCAGCTATAGGAAATACAGGGTTACAGACTTAAGATAGAATTTTTGGGTTTATGACAGTGCTAAAGTCTAATTTTAGGGTTTGAGAAAGGAGTTGTGTTAGAAATGAGGAAACTGTGGCATGAGGAGAGGAAGGTCATGCTGTGGGTGAAGGACACAGCTAAGAACTAGAACATTTCAGTTAACAGGATGGCCTACCTCATGCCCTTCCATCAGCAAAGAATTTCTCAGATGGTCATATTAAAAGATGAAACTGGAAGAGCTCTGTATTGAATGGAAGCCTTATGAATTGGTTTTGCTTGTCTATGAAACATATAGGAAACTGAATGGACCATACAGTGACAAAGTAGCAGAGCTTATACTGAGAGGAGCAGAAAACTTAGCCTATATTTAAATTACTGTGGCCGTGTTGTAGTACAGAAGAAATGTTTTTCTCTTGAATTACCTCAGGTATTTATGGGTATCAAATCTGAGTTTTTATACTTTCGCACTGTGTATGTTTTTCAGTAAGAAAATAAAAGCTTTTCTTGGTGAAACAACATTTTAGTGATGGCACTTCAACCATCTGTACTTGTGAGTGACCAAACTCAGATCTGTTTCCTACCTAGCTGAGTTGGTTTTCAAAAAACAAGTCAGTGGGTAGGTGAAAAAATAAAATGTTAACGATATGGTCATCCTGTTTAAGTGGAACATAGAATGTGCCATTTATATGGGACATAAAAAGTTATACTGTAGTGAGAGGGACGTCTTGAACAGCGTGTGCAGGGAAACCACTGTGCTCAGGGCTATGAAATCTTCGGTGGCCATGACAGCAAAGCATAAACATTTCACTCATCCGGATGGAGCATGAATCTATGAAGCTTGTAAGTCATTGTGCAGAGCAGGGCTGTGAAATCACTGCGCATGCTAGTGTCAGTTAACAGTACTGAAACAGGTCACTTGGTGTCAGTGTGGTGCGAACAACTAAATTGTGAGTAGGATCTGGTCATGTTTATGGTGAAGAGTTAGCTGTGTTCAAGTAGAAGCCTGCCTTGGTCTGAGGCAGTCCAGAAAAAAATTAATGTAAGGGTCTGAAGAGGCAATGAGTTCATAGCCTGGAGACTCAGAAGTGTCCTTCTCATCTAAATGGCCTATAGATATTTGTGAATAGTGAACAGAACTTGCATTTTTCACCACTTCCTCAACTTCTGGATTTGTGGGCATAGAAGAGTGTCCCTCCTGAACCAAAGGCTATATTTAAGCATAAGCAGTGTTTCCTGCATACATGCCTGTCACTGGCAACAAATCTCTCTCTCTGCTTATGACACTTAAGTGTAATAGGGCAGGCTTGGCTCTCTTGGGAGCTCACCACTGCTTTAATAGGTCACAAAAATTCTGGCTTTGCAAAGGGGTAGAATTCTTTCTTCAGCCTTCAAAGAATGTTCTTTAAAATCATATCAGGACTGATAATCTAAGTTTTCCCTTTCTTATGCCATGGATCTGCCTTTTAAATGTCACACCGAAAACTGCACTTTTCTTTTTCTGAGACAGCCCAGCAACAAAATACAATCTTTTTGCTTTGAAAAAGAGCCATCTATTCTGCTTTTCCTAAAGCTGTTTTCAGACCTTCTGTCTTACTTCCTCACGAAGGTCCTTGGAAAACATATAGCCTTAATGCTTTGAGGATATAAATTCATCACAACGAAGGCAAGCTTTGCTGTGAAAGATCCAAACTGTCTCTCCAAACTGCTCCATCCCCCTCTTGTAAGCAATGTATTGCAGGCTTTTTGTGAAATTCTTCTGTTGAGATTTTCCTGTCTGAAATTTACAATGAAAAATAAATTTCCAGATGTCAAGGTTTCTGAGTTCTGTGATGGTTTTTGTTGTTGAATACCATACAATGAATTTGAAATAAGCAAGTCTTGGCAAGATGGGGTTATACGGAAAACAACTTCAGATTTGCTGATCATTAACTAAGTACAAATAGCAAGAATACCTTCCATGTGAAGGTCATTTTTTGGAGCGAAACTTTCAAAGGACTGAGGAAGTTGCTGTTACTGAATGCAGGTCATGAAAGCTATAAAATCTAGAAGTGTTAGGAATTAAAAGCTGGACAGCAAAGCAGGAAATTAGTTATTTATCGTAACATATGAGAAATAAACTTTAGTACCAGTGGGATCAAAGACAGCTATTCCCCAGGAGGCAAGCTGAGTATTGCTAAGGGACATGCAATGTTGTGCATGTGTATACCATTTCCCTTCTGTACAGCTAACCTTCACATTCTTTAGGGTTGTAGAAAGTGATTTCCTGAATTGCGGTAATGCTCACAAGGAGGGGATTTTAAATTTCTAAAGAATATTTCAGCTACAGAATATATTCAAAATGGAGATGTGAACTTCTCATTAGCTTAACACTTGATTTTGTGTCCTAAGAGAGAGATTCTTCTCCTCACTTTTCTTAGATGTATCAGTGGAGGTTCACAGTACCTTGTGGGCGTTTAGGTTCAGATGCATGGCTAGAGCAATTTGGCCTCACACCATTGATTAAGGAATACATTGTGGAGGATCTGGCCCCTTAGTTTTGAGTCATCATGTACTTCCCCATATGACTTGTACTCCCTTCAGGTACCAGCCTTTTGCGTTGTGCTAAGGCTTTGGCTGGCTTGGGAAAACACATCTCAGTTTGTTATACATGTTATGAAGTTCTGACAGAAACTACTTCACTTCCTCCTGTTTATCAGGGGACTCTGTATAAGTCCTCTCCCTCCTTGGGGGATTTTCATCTCCTGCTTTTCCTTTTCTTATTCAATTATGCAGATGCCAGTGCATCTCTGTCCTTTTGTTTCAGAGTGCTTTAGCTCTTATTCAGTTGGCTGGACAGAGAGGACACTAATTAGGAGCCACCTGGGGTGTGGGGCTCATTACTCACTGATACTCCTTGATGTAGAAGGAAAAGGTGTAGGAGGAAAATGTTAGCCATCTGCTTGTGATTCAGGCCTAGGCTGGAAGTAATTTTAATGTGCCTTCTATCTTTCCTTTGGGGACCTCAGAAAGTATCAGAATGTTCTATTATATGGATGGCTTTTGAGCTAGCATCTGTCCATGAAGCATGGAAAAGGAAGGACAGATGGCAACAGCAGACACGGGGAACTTGTGACAAAATCTTAAACACGTAGAAAGAGACATAACAGGAAGAAAGAAAATCAGATTACATTGATACCATATTTGAGTTTCCTCTGAAGGCAGATATCCTAGAATGGAGTCAGGTTGATACTCTTCCAGATATAGATGTTTTATAGGCTCAAAGATGACTATGGAATTCATTAGGTCTGCTCTTAAAGAGGAGTGTATTCTAGACTTTGGTGGCTGAGTCACAGGAAGATCACCTATAAAATCAAATAAGAACATTAGTGGCCTGGTCTGTACTGAGATGGACTAGCTAAATATTTGCACAGGGATAGCATTGCCATCAGCTGTTGATTACTCCTCTCATGCTGCATCTTTTAAAATTTAGTCTGTTCTTTCTGTTAGCAGAAGAATGATTATAACAAGCCCTTTCTGAAGTGTTTAGAGGGTGTTCCTCTTTGAGGCAGAGGAGCAGGAAATCATTGCTTTCTTACGAAAAAGAGTATAGTTTAAGACAAACATTGTGTTTTCTGTGGTTGTAGGTTTCTTGTCATTGTGTTTGTCCAGCTTGCTTCTGCTCTTTACATATCTTCCCTCACTTCTGATTCAGAAGTGCAGGAATTGGTGAATTTTGCTCCTGCAACTCAGGGTCTCTTAAAACCATTTGGGGTCAAAATCTGAATAAAACTGGTGCTTTTTAAATAATGTTGATTGATTGATTGATTAAAAATTAATTGATAGGCATTCTGTGTGATTGCATTTCACTCTTTTGTAGCCCAGAAAAAAAGAGTTGGGTGCAGTTTCAGAGGTCAATGCAGTAAAATTAATAAAAAGTAGGTGTTTGCCTGATTGCCAGCAGATGACTGGCAATTCATGAGGAGAGAAATAGCTTGTCCACAAGCTGTCATCTGCAATGAAAGAACAAGTAATGAAAAGCAGTGGTAGGGAAGGAAATAATGTTTGTAGAGGATGTTCTTTCACAAAGATTTGCACTGATTTTTTGGCAGACAGTGTTATGGAGCATCTGCTCCGAAGTATTTTAAGAGAACAGATGCCTTATTATTTTGGTTACCTTCCTTTCCTCATCTGGCCTTACAGCTTGGTTTTTCTGAGCTTTTAGAAGAAGGAGACATTTGTATAAAAAATTTTCAAGGTTGTTAGTACAAAGGTGTCTCAGCCTTGTATTTAGGGGTGAAAGCTGCATTTTTGCTAGTACATTGATGTGTGTAGTGTTAGATGTTCTGTGTAAAAGTAATGGTACCTGATTCTCAGAGTTGGGTGCAATCGTATTAGTCTACTGCAATATTTTTTTATTGGTTTTGAATTCTCTTCCTTCCTCCCCCAAAGTCAAGGCTAAGAAACATTTGAGAGGGGATCTGTTTGTCATACTCAGAGCTGGGAATCATCAAGACTTGCTCTTGTTCCTCTTGTCAGTTTCAAATTTAATTGCTTGTCCTTTCTTGAATATATACATAAACTTATGTAAAAATTGTTTATAAACTTGTCTATAAATTTGTTTTCCTTGCCTAGTTATGCATTTAGGCCTATACCTTCCACTCTAAATAGGGGTGCTTATTATAGCGTAGGAAATGTTTACAGATCCTGATCTGCTAAACATTTATTGCCATCATCTCAGCATTTTAGAAGTGCATTTTTTCCTCTTGGCACTTACCTGTACCCATGATGTAAGCTGGCTTATAATGTTGTGAATTCCTATCCAAACAGGGGTGTCACTCCAGGTCGGGAAGCCTACGCTATAATGTCATAGACAGATTGGTTAGACAACTCATGTGGTTGCAAAATCACATCCATATCCATATGGTTGTTTTTTCAGCTCCTTTCCCCATGTTTCCCTTTAGAATCATAGAATAGTTAGGGTTGGAAAGGACCTTAAGATCATCTTCCAACCACCCTGCCATGGGCAGGGACACCTCACACTAAACCATGCCACTCAAGGCTCTCTCCAACCTGGCCTTGAACACCACCAAGGATGGAGCATTCACAGCTTCCATGGGCAACACATTCCAGTGCCTCAACACCCTCACAGTGAAGAACTTCTTCCTTATATCCAATCAAAACTTTCCCTGGTTAAGTTCCAACCCGTTACCCCTTGTCCTATCACTACAGTCCCTAATGAATAGTCCATCCCCAGCATCCCTATAGCCCTCCTTCAGATACTGGAAGACTGCTATGAGGTCTCCATGCAGCCTTCTCTTCTCCAGGCTCAACAGCCCCAACTTTCTCAGCCTATCTTCATACGGGAGGTGCTCCAGTCCCCTGATCAT
>WYDI02025064.1:2698-27280 GCA_009867235.2 Psittacus erithacus | reverse complement strand
TATTGGTGGTAGCAGCAGTGGTTTGTGTTATATCTTAGTTACTGGACTGCTCTTATCTCAACCCGTGGGAGTTACATTCTTCCGATCCTCCTCCCCATCCCTCGGGGGGCGGGGGGGGAGAGGAGGGAGGGAGGGGAGGGAGCGAGCAAGCTGCACGGCTGACTGGACTTAAACCATGACACCTGATTTTTTCAAAGGTGTTGAACAATTTCTGATTTCTCTGATTTTTTTTTTTGTTGATACTTAAGAAAAAAACTGACTCTTTGATTGTCCAACAGTGCTATGCAGAATTCTGCCCTTATAAGCTAGGGCATTACAGTCTACTTTGCAAAGTATTTGAAGTTACCATTGTGCCTCCTGACAAGGGAGGATGCTGCAAAAAAAAATCCTTTCCCTGTGTCTTCCTATTAATGAAGCACATGAGGAGCAGAACGCCCATGGCCCTAAGTGTCCAGTAGCAAATACTTTTATTTTTTTTTTTTCTTCTTCAGTCTCACCTTCTCACCCCAAATTCAACAGAAACGCACTGAAAAAGGAGGTTTGATGTGGGCAGCATCTTTGTCTCTGTGAAGGAATTATAAGGAAGACAAAATTCCTGTAGTTTTTAGTTCCCCATTGCCTTCTGGAATAGTCACTTGAGCATTTCAGGGTCACAGAAAGAAAAAGGGGAATTCTGGAATATAATCCTATGTACAAGACAATGCAATAAATTATGCAATGCATAAGTAAAATTATCCCCAAAAAACCTAGGTGACACTATTATAAGGCTCTTATTTGGTGAAGCCTATGTAACTGAATTTGTGAACTCTCATTTGAAAACAAAAAAAGCAAGCTAACCAAGCAAAACATTTTCTAAATGCCATTATGAAAACGGAAATAGGAAGGAAGACTATATCCATAAATCACTTCTCTAAGGCCAAGAAAATCTCAGGTTATTCTGTGGTAGTTTCAGAGTCTCCCAGAAGTGCTGACAATTCTTTTTTATTGAGTTCCTTAGGAGAAAGCATTTGACTAAGAATGTCTGAAATTAAGGGAGTTGGTAGTAGCTGCAGTTAAAATACCACAGATCAAAATTTTATTTGTGCTAGTTTGCCTACCTGCCTGTCCAAGGGAATTAGAGTCAATATTTAACTTTCCCTTTGATGTTTTATCCTTTATATGACAGTTTTTTAGGAATGGCAATTTTGGAACATACTATAGAAAAATAATACCAAAAAAAAAGCTAGAATGAGATTATTTCTTCAAGTACAACTGGAAGAGCCTGCTTGACTTCCGTATTAACATGCCAAGTACCTGATAAATCTAGGTATGTAAAAATGGCATTAATTTCATAAAATAAATTGATTTAATAATAAATTTTATTGATAGTGACTTGGCAGGTGAAAGCACAAATGAAGATGACTTTGAAACCTTTAAATGTTTTCTGAAGACAGTATCATTATCTGATGATCTTTCATCTTAAGAACCAAAAACAGAATAAATTGAACTGAGGTTATAACATATCATTTATAAAATATGCACATGGATTTCAGTGTAACCCATAGAACATTAATTGTAGCACTTATTTCACAGCTGTTCTATGAAAGCTCAAATAAAATGTGTCTACAGTTAAAACTGAGTATATACTGACTTCATTAACGTAACAGCTGCACCAATAACCAATACCAAGGAACATACCCTACTTTGTTAATGTTTTGATACCATCTGCAGCAATCAAAACTATTGGGTTTTAAAGCGGATGATGTCTTACTAGTATTGTGATCACACCTACAGCAATATGCTTACACATGCTACTAAAGTGAATTGATCTATTTCAAGAGAACTTCAAGGGTTGTGTGCTGCAAGACAATTTCCTAAACACAAGTGCGTTTGCCAGGGTCAGAAGCAGAAACTCTTGGTGTCCTCTTTTCAATTCTCATGTGCTCAAACATGAATTTCTCATGTGTCTAAACAAACAAATATTCAATTTTGGACCAAAAGGAAGGATATTTAAGTTATGTAGGAAACTTCAATGCTAACAATTACATTTTAATATTCTGATAGTGCAACTCTGTAATGTGAACCCATATTTCAATGTGTAACTTCCGGCTTGAAAAGGGATAAAGAAAAAAATCCACACACAAAAATATCAAACATTCCATCATACAGAATTGCAAAGACATTCAAACAAGTGATTAGATTTTTAATCTGCTTCACAAACTCTTCTGACACAAAAGACTCTTCTTGTTCATTGATCATAATTTATGATTTGTGCAGCTTTCACAGCTATAATTCCTTTGTTCCTTATATTACTCTTCCCATACTCCATTTCCTTGTTTATAAATTACACTCTCTTCCCCATCTTCAGCTGTCTTGCAATCCTTCTCTCAGGTTTCTTATCCCAGTCTACTCCTTCCCAAAATAGTTATCTCTTGTCATCTTGCTTCAGATGTTGATTTTTTCATATTTCCTTCACTTCCGTGTCACTTGAGTGCCACCAAAGAAATACCTTAGAGCTCTAGGAAGCCAACCTATTAGTTCACAGGTTCACATCCAGTGGCACGCATTAACTGGCATTGAAATTCAGGAAGAGTCTTACTTGGTCTTTGTAATTGTGACCTGGACCATACTCGATCACTCTCCAGGTCTGAAACTTGTTCAGAGAAGTCAAAGCTCTGAGTTGGAATGCAGAAACCATGATTAATATTTCTGTCAAACCTTTAGGACTTTCCAGCCTACTATGAAGGGACATTTTTCAGGAGTTTCCAGAATGGAAAAACTGAGTTTTTTCACTGGGATGGTATCAAACACATCTCTGGCTTAAAAAAAATTATGTTAAAAGGACAAGCTGTTATTGTAAAGTGTTCTTATGGCAACTGCTGATTTTGTTACAGTTTCATCAGTGAAAGAGTATTTTTCAGTTTGCTTCTGTTCAGGAATGGCTGAATTATTTCTGCTGAAACATTTGTAAAAAAAATAAATCATCTGCATGACAGACACCCAGTGGAGAAAGTTTCAATCCAAATGTAAAATTTTGTCAAAGTTAAAAGGAGCTTCAATCAAAATTTTCTAATAAGAAGTATCAAGCAAGAATAACTCCAAAGAAACAACCAGCTCCATCTCTAATAAAATCTTTTTGTATTAAATTATCAGCTATGTTATTAGTAATGAAAGTGAATATTAAGCATCTGTCTGTTTTCCTTTCAATGTGTTAACATAAGGGATATGAGGGCTTTTAAAAAGTTGTCTTATGTTAGTCCTCCTTGTAAAAGATGTGACAGGCTGGATAAGGGTTTAATTTTTTCACACGCAGCAGCCGTATGTGTTCCTTCAAACAGGAATGGCCATTCAGCTGGATGGATAGCTGCTTTGCTGCTTGTCTTGGAGGCTAGCAGCTCAGTTAGGTGGCATCCGCTGAAGAGCAGAATTGCAGGTCCTCAGGGGTAATTGAAATGCCAAGGCAGAGAAGATTGTAGAAACTTTTATTCATCTCTCCAAATTAAATGAGGAGGAATGGACAGATGGACAGCTAGCATGGAAACTGCAATGTAGTGAAGACTTCTGAGAGCAAGCTCACAAAGGGGCCTCAAGGACGTTGAAACCAGCTTTTATAGCCAGCATGGGATTTGTCCTTGAAAGGGCAGTACTCTGCAAGGACATGACAGGAAATGGGGAAGTTTTACTTGGTGGTTTGATTTTGTTTGGGATTTTTGTGTGTGTGTGTGTGTGTTTTGGTTTAGGTTTTGTTTGTGTGATTTTTGGTTTTTTTTTATTATTGTTCTCAGTTTCTATTATCTTAAAAAAGCTATTTTCTAGTTTATATTTCCATAAAAAACCAGGTTTTGAGCTTCAGTATGCACTGGTGCTTTTGGAGGGTGACTCTCACTATAAGGAACTGGCAAGACTGATCCATCTGAGATCAACCTTAAAGTTCCACCTCAGAAGATTTATTAAAAAAGAAAGAAAAAGTGACTTTTACTCTGTACTGAACTACTTCTGAACAATTAGGCAAAGGATGTGTTCAGTATTCAGGAGGATTTCAATTATTGTTCTGAAACATCAATTAGTGTAAAGCGCCTTTACTGTAGGAAATATTGGAAACAGAGTTATAGAATTAACTAAAATCTGTTCTATAGAGTCCTATTAACATAGGATTAAGGTGTTGACAAATATATTTCTGGTTTTAATTGAACAGCCTGAAAGTATAACTGTTTATATGTGGAAGATACTGTGGCAGATGTATAGCCAAGTACCATTTAGTGAAATTTAAAGGGTGATGATAAGATGTAAGAATTTGGTTTTTTAGCATACTAATAACATAATTTAAAAGCAGAAGAAATTTGTTTGGAATTAAATTGCATACTCTGAATTTGCACTAAAAATGTTTTGTGCCCCTCAAAAAGTTTTATTTTCTTAGGGATAGTATTATTTTAATTTAATAATGAACTTAGAAATAGTGTTTTTCAATGCATTCTGGTCTGTTGTCTGTATAACAGATTCAGATCGCTGATAGACTGACTCATCCTGTTCATATTAGGCACATAATGCATGTTACTTAAATGGCATAATTGTTTTTATTGTACTTCATGGATTTTAACATGCACTTAAAATCTCATGATACTGTGAGAAGCAGTTGTAAAAAATGCCATCTTGCCGCTTTGTATTTATGCTATGAGTTCCATAGTAGTTCTGAAAGACTGAAGGAGTTTTAGCTGCCACTATTGCTGCCTCAGGATGGTGTGTCTTTGTATCCGACACAGCCTCTTTCTCCACCAGTGCCCTTTATAGCAGTGGTGGTCTCCAGGGATTACTGACAATTTCCTTGATGTTGTGTAAGAGCTACTGTTGCCCACTTAGAATGACTGCAACAGTGGCAGTGACGGAAAGGTATGTGCCTTGGCTGTTAAATATATCTAATAACAACATGCCATTTTCTGTCATCTCTAGTACCTTGAGGAGAGCCATATTTTCTCCACATGTCCATTTATGACAACTTTTTGTCAGTGTGATTGAAGGTTCATAGTTCCAACAGTGGGTCCACATTGTCCATTTATATCTGCATATATATAACAGGAGCAGTAAAATGTATAGGATTGCTAATCATGTTTGCTGTGTGCCTATCAGGAATTAAATGACATTGATCAGGATTACTAAAGTGCCAATAAAAAGAAAACCTGTGATAGACAGTAAGGAATTAGTCACACCTAAATCTTCTAGTTCTTTTTTTAAATTGTGCTGTGAATCTAGTTTGATTATATTGTGAAATCAATCAATATACACAGTCTGGAAAATATGTGATATCACTAGTTATTAGCATGGGAAGAGGGTTGATTTTAGGCATTCACATTGGGATTTTCAAAATACCTAAAACTTTATGGGTTATTTCCCTCATAACCTGCACAGAAGAGTATTAATAGCTCTGAAAAGAAGATTATTAATATTTCTGAAATTGTGTCAGATAAGTAACATGGAAATCAGCCAACTGCGCAGCCATAGCTTATGCACCTATGCAGGACCTCATCAGAATTCCCTCGGAGCTCAAAAATGACTCACATTCATTTTGCTAGTTTTTAAACAAGACCTCTAATTGTCTTACAAATCAGTTAATAGAATTAATGTATACTGTCAAATATTTATACTTACTGCATTGGGAGAAGACTACTTCATTGTGCATTGATGTCCTTGTATCAGTATTGGTCACGAAAGCATAGATTAAACAAGTAAGAAGAATTGCAAGTTTCTGGGATAGCTTTAATTCTCCCAATTCCATGAAGCACCTCCTCCAATTTCTGTAATTTTATGCAGGGAGGAAGCTGAAATTACACTCTGAAACTGCTGCACTTTTCAAGTCTATAAAATCTCAATGACTGATCAGTCGTATCTCTAATGGCTTGTAGTTAAAGCCCTGAACCAGTTTTCATGAGATCTGGATTCAATTTCTTGCCCTGCTATAAACCTGTTGGATGGCCTTGGACCAGTGATTTGGTTTTCCAGTTCTTCATACTTGCTTTTCCTTACTTTCTCAGAATATAAAGTGTATTTTCTGAGCTGGAAGTCTGAGTAGTAATCGTTCCTGTTATGTACTCCTAGAAGCGTTTAATGAATGGTCTGCTTTTCAATATTAGTTCAGAATAGGGTCTCTAGATGTCTGTTTCATGTATGGGGCTTTTTTAACATTCTTTCAGGAGGAGTTGCAGACGTCTTTGTTAATTGACACCTAGGAATAATGTTTAGATGTGGAAATAACTGTGCAGTTCATTTAATAAAATAAATGTATCAGAATATGTTTGGTTTGAATTGCATTTCTACGCATGAATGTTAATTAAAGTTTATTGCTGCTGATAATAACATTATTAACATGTGTGCAGTGTACAGTTAACAGAAACAGAAGTAGAGGCAATTAGTGGAATTAGCTGGTTTTTCTACCAAGAAAGAATATCTCAAATGGTAATTGCTTATATTCGTACATTCTCTGCAGATATCACTAATAGCATCATTAAATCAATATAGCACCACTTTAGAAACATTAGATTTAGTGATTGGGGACCTGACAGGGACTCCACTATGTATTTTTCTTAATTGTGTACTGCTGTCAATAGAGTTGGGCATTTTTGCATGGCAGTCATGACCTGACTTTGTGTTTTGCATCGCAGGAAGTAAATTAATATATGGGGAAGTTTATTGCTGCCAAATTATTGCTTTTCAGGTGCTTCTGAAGCATTTGGTGTTTTATTAAGTGCAAACTGTAGAAGTATGTATGTTTGGATAAATTTTCTCAGAAATTTGATTTTGGTAACACTTGAGTTTTGTGCACATTCATTTTACCATGTGTGGCATCATGGCTGGGTGCTAGAAACTTTGGCAAGAATAGTTAAGCGGAAGAAGCTTTTCTGTTTCCCAGAAGATCAAGTGAAGCCAAAATTTTCCCTTCTCCTTTCTACTGTGGAACTAGTGAAGCACTTTGGTGGCTGTGAATACTCTTAAGGCGCCTTGGTTTTACTCTGTGGCATACACTGGGAAACTGTGTAGCTCATAGTCCTGCCTATACAGAATACAGTGCAATCATACCAAAACCCCTGAAAATCCCAGTCTTTCCTTCTCTTTCAGTGATATCCGACTACAGTTTTACAGGGATTAATTCTCCTGGCACTTCTGTGAGACAGATAGATATAGTAAATAAGTTTACAGAGGGAAATGCCATGACAGGAGAGTTAAAAGGTTGCCCCAGAGGTGTTACACTCTGCGTGAGACAATTTGCAACTTAGCAAGCCTGACTGCCAAACCCTGCACTTGGAGCACAAGTCCAAAAGACTCATTGAAATTTAGCTGCTTATTTTTAATAATGTAAATAGTGTGTTATTGCAATGAAGTTGAATTACCTTTGTTGTCATCTCTTGGGCAGAAAGGTGTAGGAGATGTGTGCTGTATAAACCCTTCTATGGATAATCAGAAGTAAAAATCAATGCTGGAAAAATTAGGTGTGTGTGATCAAGGAAACTAAACATGGCATTTTATCATGTGAATGGTCACCTTGTACTGATAAAGCAACTTGACTGATTAAAGTCAATGTTTGGCAGGGACTATGCTAACACAAAGAGGAAATAAGAATTAATATTGAAATTACTGAAATTTATATATTATCAATGTGCCTTTATATGCCTGAGTCTTGTACGCCTGGATAGACAGGGAAACGTGTTGACAAGAATTTGCATTTAAACTTACCTGGCCAGCATGGATTTAGGACAGTCAGCGTCAGACAGGTTGATGATGGCTGGAGAAGTGCCTTTCTTTATTGTGGCTTTCAGAAGATGCTGGTTTATATGTATGCTATAAACCAGTTTTGTAGGGACATCCTGCTTTCATTGGTAAAATAAGATTAAAAAACAAGAAAACATGTAGAGGATGGAAGAGAATTTGATACATAAACAACATGAACTGAAATATCATTTTAACTGCAGACAGTCGATGTACTGTTGCATGTAAAAACATGGAAAACGATGGTAAAAATTCTCAAAATGTTATATGCAATGTACATCCCCTCAGCTTTTTCTTTTTTTCACCTCTTCAGATGCCATTTCTATGACTTACTGTGAATGGATGCCATGGAAATCCTGCCAATGCCTTTTCAAAAATTTGCTATTGGGGAAGAGTGGCTTAGGCTCATGCTTCCATTCAGGAGCTAATTCCTTTCCCAGTGGTCAGTGCCTGGCTTCACTATTCAAAAATCCTCACCTCTACAACCAAGAAAAAAAAATAACCTGGAAATCCGAACAGGAATGATCAGTGTTGACTGAGGCACAAGACACAGAGTGTGTGAGAACATGAGAAAATAAAGCAGGAATGATCCTTTATACATGAAAATCTATTGCACAGAGCATCATGAGGGGCAATAAATGTACTAACCAGGTCTGGAAGATTAAATCTTCCTTTGTACAGGCTATTCTTTTGGGGAATCTGGCTATACTTTGCGCAAGACTTCCTTTCCCCAATTTCTTTGTGAGGAGTGAGAGGGTTAGTTATGATACAGCCTATTATTCTCAGGTCTGTAATAGTGCTACCTGTGTGATACCTGGTTTAAGTGGCTTGCAAACAAGCTATATTGAGGGATACCTCCTGTTGCTGTCTTTCACATTGACCTGCAGTTTATTTTATTACTGCTCCCACAGATTAATAACATAAACCATATGATGTAGTGGGCATTTCTAGAGGACACTTCAATTAAATCACATTAATTAACTACTGAATATACAAATATTATGAAATCATATGACATTGTGTATCCTCATTTTTAACATTTATAAAATATAGTTCAAGTCACCTTGGATTTAATTAAAAAGGAAAAAAAACACCAAAAAAATAGATTTTAAAAAGGTATTCTCAGAAATTTATCACTACTTTTTCTTTTGGAGAGCAAGGCTGAAAATAATTACTGCCTGTCTAAAATATGCCTTCTAAAGAAAGAATGCAACATTTAAAATTAAATAATTGTATTCTTAGTGGTGGAATCTACAGAAAAAAATTTAGAGTATTGAAATATTTTTACTACTTTTAAAGGATAATTATGTAACTATATAATGAATGATACATTTCTAACAGGCAAGGTAGAGGCTGTACGTGGGAAAGTCTAAAATATGTTACTTTTATTTTCCATGTTGTTGGTGTAAAGGGTTTTGGGATAGGCCAAACATCCTGGGATAGGCCAGAACATTCTGGGCTCGAACATCCTGTAACTGGCCAGAGCATCCTGGGCTGGGCCTGAACATAGAGGGGAGTGGCCACCCAGAGGATAACACATAATGGCCAGTCGGACAGTGGTGATGTTCAAATGCAGCCAATTCTGTTAGCAGCACAAGAACAAAAGGCGTAGTCTATATAAACCATGAACCAACCGGAAGGGGGTCGATAGCAAAGAGATCTTCGACACTAAAGAAGTTTTTGGTATGGAACTCTGCGGGAGTCTGTGTGTTTAATCTCCACACCATATAGCTGTAGACTGCTCTGATATCTGAAAAAAAAATATGGTGTAATAAAATGTCATGTTTTTGAATATCTATTGTTAACTTTTATTAAAATATACAAGGAATATTAAAGAATATAGACATAAAACAAGTCAAATCATAAATCTAATTTTTTACATATCTATGCCTAAATCCTGTTATACATCTGTGCCTACTTTCTGATTTTAATGCACTATGAATAAAGAAGTAAGAAATCTTTACTGTCAATGTTGTTATATTAGCACATTAATATAGTTAAAAAAATATTTCGGTGACAACGCATCTCTGTTCTCATCAGTCTCCCTCCTGCCACCCTAGGTCTTTCACATAATGAATGACATATGGGCAAACAGCTGAATTGTAACTGGGTGCATCAGACTGCCCCAGGGCTGCCAATAGCAAGATGAGGATGTTGATTTCATAGAATCATAGAATGGTTTGGATTGGAAGGGACCTTAAAGATCACCTAGTTCCAACCCCCCTGCAATGGGCAAGGTTTATTTTAGTTCAATAAGTTGGGAATGTATACAGTGTGCTGGCACTGCTTCCTTGGCAAGTGTGATCCAAGCGCCCTGCCATGTATTCAGTGTTCTGGGAATATACTGTCAGTATTGCCGCATTTTTCAATCACAGGGAAATATCCATATTTTTCAAAATGTACAACTATGTGTGGAAGTTAACACTTTTGCAAGAATGTATTTGATGCCAATGAATTACTAAATGGCAAGCCATGTATGCATTATTTTTGGTAAAAAAAAAAAAAAGATGAATGAGACTGGAAAAAAACAGTAAAAACATGGAAGCTGAACACCAGGGAAAGTACACTGATTAAAAATGAAGAATCTGTACTCTCCTATTCCTCCAAAGGCAGACAGCATACAGGCTCGGTGCTAATCTCTTGTTTGCTTGTACAGGCATTGGGTGTCCAACAGGATGCCAGAAATTATTTACCATGTAAACAGTAAAAAGGAAGTTAACCGTGCTTTGTTTCTGGCATTTTATGTTAATTTTCTTTTCCACAGTCTACTTCTCTAATCTGCTTTGTGCCACTGCTTTGGTTTTCTATACTGTTTCCCTTCTCTGTAAAAAATGCAGAATCTTCTAAAATTGCCACTCTCCCATGCTTTCATTCCTAGAGGAAATTAATCCTTTTTCCACCTACTGTCACATCATTAAACAGTCCTTGTACACTGTGGTGTGATCAAAACTGGATGGGAGCTCGCTTTCGCAGACCAGCCTCTCTTCTTGTCACTTTCTTCTGTGTATTGGTGCCATCTGCCTGGCACCTGAAGCTCAGCATTGGGGACAGCTCCTGAATCACAGCCGTGTCCCAAACACTGAATTGTTTTGTGATCTTCAGAGATGACAGAACAATGCAAGAATTGTTCTTTCAATAAATAATTCAAGCATTCCGACTGGAATTCAAGCACTCATGGACCTGCTGCAAAATACCACATTCACCATTCCGCAAAAAACCAAAAAGGCAAAGTAAGTGCTGTATTTAATTAAAGTAACTGAGCCAGCTTTGTATTAGCTTCTTGGTAAGTACTGGCAGTTTCAGTTCTCATCCTCCAGCGACTGTGAGTAGGAAGCTGCCTATTTCCTAGGGCAGTCCTTTTAACGTTTGTTTATGCCTAGCTTTTTCCATCTGCAAAATGAATTTATCTATCCTGCAGGACTATGAAATTTAATTACTACATAAAAACAGTAGATGTAAGTTTTTATACAAGAGGAAACATTTTTATCCTTGTCCCCATCCCCATCATTATGATCACCCTTATCCTCATTCATATGAATGTTATTCATCTCTTCTTTCTGTTATACTGTGCAAGGATATTACTTTTTCCCTCCTTCAAATTTACATCCTCTTTTTTTCCTAGCCCAGTCCGTTTTTGCACACAGCTCCCTTCCTTTCTATGTAAGAGTTGCAATAACCTCTTCTGTAACAAGTTATCTTGTCATTTTATCTCTTTCTATGAAGCATTTTGAGAGGCTTTGTATGAAAGATGCTGTATGAAAATGAATTGAATTTTACTGTTTTAGCCCGAAGCAGGTGTTGCACTATAAGACGATTCTCCTCCTGTCTGTCTTCTAGACTTAGATTGTCATCTTTTTAAACAGATTTTATATTTATGGAGGTTTTTTAAGTGTTATTTATCAGTTCAGCACACAAACCAACTTGGATTTAGCAGTTTTCAAAAACAACCTTTTTAGTAAGGCCCTACTCCCATAAAAGAAAATAAAAACTAAACCAAAACAGAACCCTGAGAATAACGGACCTGCAGAATCCAGTTGCCCCAACAAAGATTTCACAATGAGCCTGTGAATCACAACACAATTGAAATGACACACATGAAAAAGGCACGATTAGGGAAAGTCCCTAACACAGAACCATTCTTCAGTACATTGATCTCTACAGTTTGGTTTTTTTTGATTTTCAGCTCTGAGACTTTAAAGTCAACTGATGACAAATTCTGTCATGCATTAAATAAATCAGCAGTTTGTTTTTCCCTCCTAGTTACATGTTTATGAGGTAGTAATAGTGTTGGAATCTTCTGTGGGACCACCTGAGTAAGCAAATGAATATGAGTACATGAACCTCTGTATAAGATTTTATGACTCTAAAGCTTTGTGCTGGCCTAGGCAAAATGAATACAAATGCTTCAGTCAAGTGCCCACAGCACCATCAGTGCTGGTTAATGGACAGCCTTTGGCTCTTCAAGTAACCCAACCAAAAACGTTTGAAAGGACATTGCTCACCTTTCTGTTCACATCAGTAGGCTGGATTCTGACATAAGGAGAGATAAGGTTTGAAGCTCACTTGCTGCATGGATGAGACTGTAACCAGCAAACAGCAAAATATGACTTCATTGAAGTCAATATAAGTTTTACCACTGGCTTCAGTGGAGACTGTATTTTATCCCTGTTTATCAGTGCTTTCAGCAATAAGAGTATTCACGGAAAAAAGAGGAATCCCATACAAACAGCATCCAACAAACAGTTCTGCACAAGCTGTTTTTTCCATCAGAACGAGTGTCCTCCAGTTGCAGACCAGCGGAAAAGAGCAAACCTGAAAAATCAGAAGGAATCTCAACCATTTGAGGGATTAAGAACAAGACAAACAGGTAAATTCAAGGGAACTGTACAAGGGAAATGAATCAATGACACTTGTGGAAGAAAGCTGACAATTCTGGTTACATGCTGTCTGCTCCGCTATATGAAACTTCTCCCTATCCCCTTATCTTTAAAGACTGCTTTTTCTTCCTTTAAAAAAACCCATCCCCCTTCCACTTATTTCTCACTCAGAATCATGATAATTCATTATAATACACTGTAATAATATAATTTGTTACCATGTTAAATAATTTTGCAATCACAAATACAGGATTATAGCATTAGATAGGGGATGTGATGATTAATGCTTATAGTAATCTAATATACAGACATGAGGCAATATGTACTGATGGATTTCTGCAAAACCATGCAAGGTACAAACTGTTGAACAAAGCTGCCATGGGGATTTACTTATCCCTTTGAAATTACTGTGAATGCTTTTTCTTTATTTTTGCACTTCTGTATGTTTGGTGAGGTTGTAGTTTCCAGAATGACAGCAACCCTCAAAAATACGCAATTTACGGCGTAACTACCACATGGATAGGCTTGCCCATTATTACTCATGATAAGTTGGTGCTGCTCATTGTCTCATAAGAAGAATATGGTGTAGTGGGTGTGACAAACTAATTTGCAGTTGGCAGTGGGATGCTCTTGCTAAATAATGTCTTCTTCAGGACTCCACTGTGTATAGTCTTTACTGGTTTACTTATTTCAGATGGTCTTTAATTACTCACAGAACATACAAATGTGTAGAGAGGGATCTATTCCAATAAATTCTCCAAATTTGGGGGTTCGGTTAGATCTTGCGTCTCCTTAGGCTCTCTACATAGGGGACAGAGAGTGAGAAATTCCACAAAATAACAAAATGCCCTGGACAACTTTATCATTCTCCAGAAATTGTACAGAAAGATTATGTTAATTAGCTACCATTCCTTTCTAAGGTGAGAGGAGCTTCTTAGAAAGTTGATAAACTCAAGAAAGGAAGATTAAATCCATCACCACTCAGTATCAGACTTAGTCTTCTAAATTTAAACCTGTGAAAATAGTGCCTTTTGGGTACCCTTATTTCTTCTGAAACCCTGTAAGGAAAGTATTTGTTACTGGTTTGGAAAGGGCAGGGATAATTTGGCAATCCATCTTTTCATTTCGGTTAAAAGGTCAGCATAGTAAGTGGAAGCTTCTGGAATGCGTCTTGTCCTTTCTCCCTTCTGTTTCCTACCAGTAAGAAAAAATCTTCCATTCCTTCAAGAACAAAGGTGTTCCCTTTGAGGAAAAGTGTTTTTCAGGCTCAGCACATCAAAACAGTTTAAATTAGGTCTCTGGACAGGCTTCAGTTCTATGTCTCAGCTGGGACTGATCTTGCTACTTATCTAAAGCCTTTAAATCATTACAGAACTGTTTAACATGGTTTGTCTGAAAGACTGCTGATGTCAGCAGCCTTTCAACCAGCTGTTGCCAAGGTGTTTGTCCCACTGCTTACAAATAAAAGCAGCTGGGAAATCTAGATTTGAACAGTTTTCCTCATTTTTCCCCTGATATTAATCACAAAGAATATAGTACTTTCAAGGAAGATCTCTGCTTTCTAAAGGACTCAATATTATTTCAAGTTTCATTCATGTAATAATAAGATACAGACTCGTAGAATCGTAGAATCATAGAATAGTTAGAGTTGGAAAGAACCTTAAGATCACAGAATCATAGAATGGTTTGGGTGGGAGAGGACCTTAAGATCATCTAGTTTCACCCCCCCTGCCACGGGCAGGGACATCTCCCACTAAACCATGCCACCCAAGGCTCTGTCCAACATGGCCTTGAGCACTGCCAGGGATGGAGCATTCACAACTTCCATGGGTAATCCATTCCAGTGCCTCGCCACCCTTACAGTAAAGAACTTCTTCCTTATACCTAATCTAAACTTCTCCTGCTTAAGTTTTAACCCATTACCCCTTGTCCTATCACTACAGTTCCTAATGAACAGTCCATCCCCAGCATCCTTATAAGCCCTCTTCAGATACTGGAAGGCTGCTATGAGGTCTTCATGAAGCCTTCTCTTCTCCAGGCTGAACAGTCTCAACTTTCTCAGCCTGTCTTCATACGGGAGGTGCTCCAGTCCCCTGATCATCCTCGTGGCCCTCCTCTGGACTTGTTCCAACAGTTCCATGTCCTTTTTATATTGAGGACACCAGAACTGTGCGCAGTACTCCAAGTGAGGTCTCACTTGAGCAGAGTAGAGGGGCAGAATCACCTCCTTCGACCTCCAGGTCATGTTCCTTTTGATGCAGCCCAGGATACGGTTGGCTTTCCGGGCTGCGAGTGCACACTGCTGGCTCATGTTCAGTTTCTCCACCATTATAGGGGTAAAGAGCAACAGATCCTACTATTTGCTCAATGATCAGAGGTATAAAAAGGAATTGAAGACCAATAGCATCTCTATTGTGCCTTATTAGGGAGATAAACCATATATTGCTAGGATTTTTCTGCATCTCAGATTAGGGCACTCAATGCAGCTTTTTCACAACGCAGGGAATTGTCTGGAAAACTGAAATAGTAACAACTACCCCAGTGTTCCCAATGAAAGAGAGCTATGGAAAGTGTCGTGGTTTAAGCTCAATCAGCCACACGGACTCACTCACTCACACACCCCCTTTCCTCCCCCGCCACTCCCGGAGGAACTTATGGTTCCTCCAGGACAGAGAGAGAAAACTTATGGTGAGTTATATGAAATGTACTGAAAGTAAGTGTTGCTTTAAAATTATAGGAGGAAAGCAACAGAGAAGAAGAATGAAAAACAGATATATAGGTACTTGAATAAGTGCCTGATGTCTTTCCAACAGTTGCATCTCCATGTGAGAAAATTTCGAATGTGCATTATAAAATTGAGCTAGACTGTCACATGTTGGTATCATTCTTCCTCAGGAACAGTACAATGATATGCACTTTCAGCATATTCTGTTTTTGCAGTTTTGCATTATTAAATTTTTTTGGTGAAAATCAGCAATATTCTTCAGAAGAAATCTTTGGGAGAAGGATTGCTCACTTTCCTAATGAGTAGAAGAATAACAGAGTACAAAAAACCCTAAATAAACAGACAAACAGAGCACAGAGTGCTGTATCAATTCTAACCAGGTAAGTGGACTTACTAATGGTTCAGTTATTAACTTGAGACACATAACACTTAGATTTCATTTGTCATTCAACTACATTGTTTTATTTGACCCCTGCTTTTCAGTGGAGGACAGTCATGGGCGCTAAAGACGGCTCAAAACAGGAGTTTCTTCTTCACAGGATCACAAAATGGCTGAGGTTGGAAATGACTGCTGGAGATCATCTAGTCTAACTTCTCTGCTCAAGCAGGGTCACCTAAAGCACTTTACTCAGGACTGTGTCCAATAGCTCTTGCATATCCCCAGGAAAGGAGGCTCCACAATTTCTCTGGGAAACCCATTCCAATGCTTCATCATCCTTATCCTAAAGAAGTTCTTCCCCATGTTTAGGTGGAACTTCCTGTGTTTTAGTTTATGCCTATTGCCTCTCATCCTATTCTCTGGCACTACTCAGAAGAGTCTGGCTCCATTTTCTTGATGACAGTCCTTTCAAAGGGAGACTTCTCACCTCTAGGTTGAACAGGCCCAGCTCCCTTATCCTTTCCTCAGATGAGAGATGTTGCAGATCCTTAAACATTCTAATATCTCTTTGCTGGACTTGCTCCAGGAGTTTCATGTCTGTCTTGTACGCAGGAGTCTAGAACTGGTCACAGTACTCAATGTGAGGCCTCACCAGGGCTGAGTAAAAAATGAGGATTGCCTCCCTTGACCTGCTGGCAATTCTCTTCCTAGGACAGCTCAGGATACCAATGGCCTTCTTGGCCACAAGGGCACATTGCTGGCTCATGAACAACCTCAGGTCCAGCAGCACACCCAGGTCCTTCTCCACAGAACTACTTTCCAACAGATGAGCCCCCAGCCTGTACTGGTGCATGGTGTTATTCCCTCCATGTGCAGGACTCTACACCTGCCTTTATTGAATTTCAAAATGTTCCTGTCTGCCCATCTCTCTGGCCTGACTAGATCCTTCTGTGTAACAGCACAGCACTCTGGGGTATCAGGCACTCTTCTTAGTTTTGTATAATCAGAAAACTTGCTGAGGAGGCATTCTATCCCTTCATTCAAGTCATTAATGAATAAATTAAACAGTACTGGACTCAATACTGACCCTTGTGAGCCCTGGGGGATACCACTAGTCTCCAGTTAAACTCTGCCACTGACCACAACTCTCTAAGACCTGCCATTCAGCCAGTTCTCAATCCACCTCAAATAGTCAATAGCCCGTTAGAACATTCTGCCTTCCTCCCTCCCTCTCTCCCCTCCCCCTGCCACTTAACCAAGGGAAATCATTATGTGTTCTCAAATTATCCTGTTCTGTTATCAAAAAATATATGCTTGAATTTCCGATGATAGACCCTTGGGCACATGTATATTTTTCATTCAGGTTTGTCAGAAGATCTTCTTTCTAAGAATTTACTATTATCAGCAGAGAAAGTAGAGGAAAATCATGAGTCTGTCTATCTATATCCTGCATTTATTTTAGGAAGTACAATTGCAAAATGAAGATCAGAAGGTACAATCCTACAAGATACCGAGTACCTGAAGCATCTGTTCCAGGTAATGAATGCATACCCAGAAATTATTCTGCATACGTGCCTTTGAATCACTTAAGAGCTGGAAAAGGTGGGTTTCATTGTGCTCAGTAGACAAAGGCAGGATATATACAGAACGACAAAATCATGGATTGAAGCTGGAAGGCATCTCTGAACATCGTCTAGTCTGATCCTCTGTTCAAATCAGGGTCTTCTAAAAGCAGGCTGCTCAGGGCTATGTCCAGGTGGGTTTTGAAAACATCCAAAGATGAAGGCTTCACAACATCTCCTGGGATCCATTTGATTATTTGACCACCCTCACAGTAAAATAGGGTTTGTTTGCTTATTCATTTTGCTTGCTGCACCCCAACCCCCCTTTATGAATTGTCTAAATGAAAGTCTTAATACGGCAATTTAGTATTAATGTGGACCAAAGGTGAGAGACATGATTCAGGAGCAAAACTGTTTTTTGTGGATGTGCATTCACTACCTGTATTTATGGCATCAGTTTTAAATTTGTGATGATTCTTTCCAGGAGTACAGAAAGAGTATGTAACAAACTGGGGCTCCAGGAGTGCCATGTCAGTAGTCGCCCTCTTTCTCCTTTCCTCACGTAGTGAAATTTTCATAGAAAGAAAAATTCAGGCATGTAGATCAGGTGGTTTTTGATCATATTTTCTATCTCTGTGTTTTGGGGACAAGAAGACAGTCCAGCCTGCACATGCAAATCACTTTAGAAGTGGCCAAAGGGAGTACTGACAGTTCTAGAGGTATTTTACAAGCACAGAGGACTGCAGGTGCTGGCTTGTCCTTGCTGTGGCAAATGGTTTGGTGCTGACTAAGACTTCAGAGGTCACTTACAGTTTGCCCTCAAAATGTGAGTTGTTAGAAAATTGTTTCACCTGCAATCTAAACCATTTTCAGAAGGATTTATGCTCTAAATCAACTATAAAGCATGGCACCTTTTGTTGGAAAAGCTACAAGCGCTTGAAGTACATTTTGCTTTCTCTCTCAGATTTAAAACAAAGGAAAACCTTCTTGTTTTACAATGTAGCCCTTTTGGCCCCAATTTAGTTTTGGGTTTGAGGGTTCTTTTGGGGTTTTTTGGTTGGTTGGCTTTTTTTTGACTGATTTCAATCTGACAGATTTCAACATTTGCACAAAAAGCAGGCAAGTGAAACTTGCAGATTGAAGAGAAGTGGGAAGACACAATTATTCCAGCATTCTCCTCTTTCATCTCAACGGTTCTTTAGAATCCATGGTTGTATATATGCTTATGAATATGCATATTTATAATATATATAAAAATAAAATTCTGCAACTGGAGAATTTATTCTGGCGGGTTTAATTTTTTCTGAAAATTCATGAGTAGGTCATCCCAGTGAACAGTATTCAAGATTTTGAAATTTCAGAATCTTCCAGATGATGGAAAAATCCCTTACCTACTCCAGTTTTATTTAATAGCATAGTATCAGATGTTCTTTAGCACCCCCAACATTAGCAGAACATGTGAATAAGGACAGACTTAAGATATGCTTTGATTTATTCTGGTAAAAAGACAAAATTACATGCACATAAAATATCTTAGAAGGTGGGTGAATTTAAAGGAGATTTATGCAGATAGGTGGATCAAAGTCTGTGGGTCTTCTAGTTTGAAGGGAGATTGGGTACAAAAGGTTCACAGAGAGTCATGGTTGCGCAAAACATTCTAGATCTATTCTGAGTGAACCTATTTTTTTCAGCTAGCCAAACATAATCTGTATTTAATTATTTTTGTTATCTGAGTCAAAAATCAGGTATTAAATAATGTCAGCTCTCTTTCAGTCTCCAATTAGTGGAGAATTAGCTACTCAGGGAAAATGGTGAAGTTTTTCTTGCTTTTTCCCCATGCTTCTCTTCCAGACTGATAATGGCCATGAAGAAGCTGTTGAGTAAAGCAGAACTTAGCAGTCAAAACAGAACTATTTAGAATGTTCAGAATCTGGAAGTCTGCTCTCTTTCCCAAATTTACATGGAAAGAGACACATGGAAAATAACCCTGCATCTTTGTAATGGCATTTTTTCTGCAGCTGAAAATCGTTATCAGATAGAAACATCCTTTACCTACAAATTCTTGTCAATGCCATGATGTCACTTGTGGTGACTACATTATTGCAAACATAGGTGGAACCTGAACTGTGTGGCTGTAAGGGTAAATACTTATGAATACAGGCATAGTTGTTCTGAACATGTGCTGTATATCCAAAGGAATCTGTGATGAGTATCTCCCAGGTGATAATTGCATAAAGGAGCCTCTGCTCTGAAAGGAACAGCTCCATCACTGAAGCTAAAGTATAAAACGCTGTTAATGATACTTTATGCTGACATAACACCTTTGTTCTAAAAATATCAGGCATTGTACCAATGTCAGAGAGTTTCACTGAGCTTCCTTTCCTTGGAAAACCTCAGAGGCAAGAACCTAGCAGAGAAAGAGGTTTATCAAGATCCTTCTAGCTGTCAAATTGACCAGCAGTTTTTGAATCCACTTCCCCCTCCAGAATGGGCAAGGGCTTTTATGAAAACGTGCTTTTCAGGTGCCTTATAATGATCATGTCTTTTACTCTAAAAGGCATAAGAATATTTCAGGAGAAAAATATATAGTGAAAAATTACAATGGAGTTTTCGAAAAATTTTTCACATGCTGCCTGAATAAAACAATTCTGTACCAGGCCTGAGCTTGTGTCCAAGACATCATGGAAAAACTCTCCACTGGAATATCAGAAAACTATAGTGAGTTTGAAATGAATGATGAGACATGGACGTTGTTGCCCAGTTGATCACAGGATTGGATGCCAAAGAGTGACATGTGTCCCATTTACAGTATGACTGAGGTATACTGTAAATTCAGTGTTACCAGCAGTTGTATTGCATTTTTTTTCTTTTTCTAGCCACAGTTTATGTAGTTGTATGCTTGCTCAAAATTATCAGCATTCTTTTAAAAAAGGAAAAGCCTGATAATGTGGCTCAGATGTATATTACAATCTCAGCATTCATGAGAAGAGAGCATAAAAATTTAATTTCTGCTACCATCTTAGTTTTTAACCTCTTTACTGTTCTGGGAGGATGTTGGCTTTAGGTGATATGCCATATGTAGAGATAAAATGAGACTTTTGGAGATATCATTTAACCCACTATTCTCCTTCTACAAATAATTTAGGATTGGTCCCTTTCTAACTGATGTAGGCCTGATCCTTGATCTGGTGTAGTAAATGGCATGTCCCTGCAATGTTGGCTGAAGAAAAGACTCCACAAATGTCTCAGGAAAGACAGAGAAAGAAGGATTTCTCTTTTCTTTCCTGCCTTCCTGCCTTCCTCCTTCCCCTTCCATTTTCAGGCAGTGACTTAAACTTATTGCTAAGGGGAAAGTTTACTGAACTATTTGAGTTTCATTTATTTGAAGATCACAACCACACACTTGGCTGTGCCTTATGACACTTCTCATCCTGCTCTTGCTTTTTGTAGCTCTCTGCTGTTGCTCTTCCTTACCTCCTGCAGCTGTGTCACAGCCAGGACAAAAGCCACATTTTCAACCCAGCACAAATCAGATGTGTCTAAGGAGAGAGGTATTACCTAAATCAGTGCTACTGCTGCATTATTTTCAAAGTTGTCAGTAGCTGAGATGATAGCTTGTCTGTATCTGTGATTTCTACCCAAAATGACTACCTTAGCAATGAGGCTAAAAAAGTAAGCTTAATTTTTTCCCTACACTTCCATGGCTTCCTTTTTTCTGATGTGTGCTTGGGGCTTTCAGGAGTACCTTTATTCTTGGCAGAGAATTGGCTTTGCTCAACTTTTAAAAAATGAAATGGAAAAAAACCCAAACGAAAACCAAAGAAATCCACCCTCATTCTCAATCCTAACCACCATACTTTTGTAATATTTTTCAGACTGCAATTCTTTGTACTTCCCCTCTCTTGCATGTCAGTCTTCTGCACAATGGCCAAATATCTGATGTCTGTAGTAATTGCACATGCAGGGAAAAACATATCATCTCTAGTTCTAATATACATTTTTTTATATTTAATATTTCCCATGACCAATTTTTTGAGAATTTACCTTTTTTAACCTTTTTTTTTTTTTTCTTCTTTAGGTAATATTGAAGAATTTTACAAAGACTTTCAGTGAATTCTTCATTGAAAATTGTATAGAAGTTTTCTCCTGGTTATTTTTAGGATCTATGGATTTGAACTTTATTGCTCAACAGGATATAATTCTGCGGGTTTGTAAACCTTTGTCTTATCTTCCAGACAGCATATCCTTGATAGATGTTGAAGTTTTGAGGTTTACTATCAGCTGCATTCTTTTTTTTATTGCAGTACTGCAACCTTGGAAGTTCTCAGAGAGAGCCTTTCAAAACAGGAAAAAAAAAAATAGCTTACTCAGTTTTCAAAATATAAAGTAACAAACATTTTCTACATAATCTT
Source organism: Psittacus erithacus (assembly GCA_009867235.2). Classification (NCBI taxonomy): domain Eukaryota; kingdom Metazoa; phylum Chordata; class Aves; order Psittaciformes; family Psittacidae; genus Psittacus; species Psittacus erithacus. Next base: position 5,591 of record WYDI02025064.1, on the reverse strand, counting down.
TTAAAGACAACAACTATTAAATTGTCCTTTGACTTTCTTCCAAGGCTTCTGTTAAGCTGTCAAACTCTTTTTAGGCTTTCTATCATCCTTTTTAAACTCAATGCTTTCTGTGTGTAAAAGGAAGAGATGATCAACATTTTAGAGAAAAAAAATGAAAGCCTTTGAAAGTACAATGTAAACCTATTTGTGTGATAACAGGATCTCAAATTGTAAGCTTGCCAGAGTCCATGCTTTGAGAGTCTTTAACTTTCAGTGACAAATGCCAAGTTCTGCCTCGGAGGTTTCTGGGTAATGCCTGCTTTAAGCTACAGCAAGTATTGCTCCACTTGTGAAACTTCTTCCAGGTTTTACTCAGCTTGCAGAAATGGATGGGACTGTTTCCGTACTTTATTAAAACTTCTGCAACATCAACTGTGTTGGTACTGTAGGTTTCTTATACACTTTTGATAAGAAATTAGCTCTTCTGTGGAATCTTTATGTCTCTCCCTCTTGCTCTGCTGGGGCTGGCTAATGTTCTTTTTGAGTTGGAGTTCTGCAGAGTTCCGTAATTCAGGAGAAAAGGGAAAAAGAGTATGGATGGAGGACTCAACTGCAATAGGAGGGTCCAGAATATCACCTGAAATGAAGTGGTGCCGTAACCCTTGTTTTATCAGGATACCAAACCTAATTCATCTGGGAGTCTAGCCCTCACTGTCATCAAAAAGTAAAAATGTATACTTTTTAAAAGAATATCAGGAAGATCAAAGTACTGCGTACTTCTAAATATACTTCTATTTTCTTTATAATATTAATCATAAAGATTTTCTAATAATGTTTTGTCTTAGAGTATAGAAACACACTAAGGCAGGTGGGAAGAGAAGCAGAAACAGAATATCAAGTTGGCTAAGGAAAACATTTCCATCCTGGGAAAAATAAAAAAGGATTTTATAGTAGAAGAAAAAATTCAGTGAAAATCATTGATTTGGCAACAACAACAAAATTACAAATATATGTCTGTATCTGCAGGGTTGTTTAAACTGGGGACGGGGCAACAAGGGAGAAGGGGAGAGTGGAAGGTAAAACCAAAAAGGTAAATATGTTGCAATTTTTCAGAGAGACATTACCTTTGTTTCAATTTTTTTCTTCCATTTTTATATAAAGCAAAAGGTATTAGAAAAAAAATTGAATATTTTATTTTGGTTTGACCTGAATGATTTACTTGTTCAAAGCATGTTTCTGCCTGTTCAGAGCACAATACATTATTCACAACTCAGTACTGTGGATTGTACTTCAAAAACAGGTCTCCATTGTCATTTCACAAGATTTGCTCAAAAAATACAGACCAAATTGAGAAGGATTTTTTTTTAAAAAAAAAGCTACACAACAATAGACATGATGACCTCTGGGGACAGGCAGTTCATTTTCTGACAGTAATTCAGATACTCAGGGTACCTTGTTCAGAATACTGAGGTATGGCAGAAAAGCTGTAAAACCTGCTTAAAACCTAACAGAGGCTTTGGCAGAATGTGGCACTATAATATAACAAATATAGTAATAGCAAATATTACTATATTTGTTTGTTTTTTTTTTCAGACAGATCTGAATGTTAATTAATTCTCAGTGTTTTATGTTTCATAATTTTTTCTCCTTCAAGTGCTATCCATGTGTTTAGTCCCATAGGCCTGGATAGACTGAAGTTGGTATAAAAATGAATTCTTAGGTGCCATGTTAAGTATATAGAACACTATTTATAAGATGAGGGTATTACCAGCTGCACTCACTGAAATGACTGACCGAAATCAATCAGAGTTCACAGCTGGAAACTACAAACTCAGTCCCAGCACTGGGACTGGCTTCAGATCAGAAATAGTTTGGGTTTCTCTGTGCTCAGTCTCAGGCTTACCTCATAGTCCTGAGATTCCTAGAATCAGAAAAAGAAGTAGAAAAAGTAACAATGTAAGAAGGCAATCAGAACATTGCTGCCAAATCAACATTAATTTTATTAATAGGGTCATTCCCTTACTACTTCCAAATATTGAATTACAAAAAATCAAAGCTTAAATGAACTTTTCATGTGAAAGTTTGAGTTCTGTGCTAATACGTTCAATGTGGAATTAAAATTATGCTTTTTTTACAGATTGTTTTTTATAAGAACTATTTATTTTTAAGTCAAAATTACCATGTAGGTACCTTGGTAAATTTAAAGGCAGCTGTAGTCAGGTAAAAATTAAACATCATTAACCCTAAGCTACCTATGAAGCTGCCCTCATCAAACTCCCTATTGAATAAAAAAATTGTCACACAGCAGTACAAAGCTGTCCTATTTTCTCCTTTTCTAAGAAAGGCCGGGATAATTTAATCTGTCTTTTAACTTTTATCAGCTATAAAGGAAACCAGCATTTGGCATTTTTCAGGCTACTCCTAATGCACCATAGAATTCTTCCATAATGAGACAGGCTAAAGCTTTGTTCTACTGAAATTATTTAACAGATCTCAAAACTAAAGCTCAAATGCTGCTGTGAATTTGCTGACAATTCAACACATTCAGCAACTGTAGGAAGTCTGTTCAGATCAACCACTTTAATCCTATCACATTTAACGTCTCCTCATTAGGAAATTAAAAGGAAAAATCTCTTGTTCTAGACAGAAAGCTCTGAAACATGCTTCAGTATTAAATATGTTTGTATATATGCCATGTATTTGTTGTATAAATTTTATGTATATGTATTATGTCGTATGTATAATGCATATGTATTATATATATGTATATGCATATGCATATGTATATGTGCACACACTTACAGGAAGGTGAAATCAAGAAACTTGAAAATATTAAGTATGAGTGTTGTGGTTTAAGCTTAGTCGTAAATTAGACAAAGCATGTAGCCTGCTTGTTTTCCCCCCACAACCTGTC